>PITA01000779.1:199030-237425 GCA_004023965.1 Spilogale gracilis | reverse complement strand
TTTTTTTTTTTTTTTTTTTTTTTTTTTTTTTTTTTTTTTTTTTTTTTTTTTTTTTTTTTTTTTTTAAGATTTTATTTATTTGACAGAGAGAAACACAGCTAGAGAGGGAACACAAGCAGGGGGAGTGAGAGAGGGAGAAGCAGGCTTCCCGCCGAGCAGGAAGCCCGATGTGGGGCTCGATCCCGGGTCTCCGGGATCACGACCTGAGCCGAAGGCAGTGGCTTAACCTACTGAGCCACCCAGGCGCCGCCGCCATCACTGGTTTTCTAAGAACAAATACTGGCATCCTCCAGGGCACACCCTCAGCTAGGCACCACCTGCCTCCCTCAGGCACTGAACCTTGGAGTCATTTTCAGCAACTGACTCCCAAACGCATGGGTTTGAATGGAGAACTAAGGAGTTGACCTACATTACTTTCAACTTTGCTTCTAATACTTAGTACAATTATTTTCCCTTCTAGGTAAGAATATTCTCAGGAATACCTGGGTGGCTCTGTCGGTTAAGTGTCTGCCTTCCATTCAGGTCATGATTCCACAGTCCTGGGATTAAGTCCTACACCAGGCTCCTTGCTCAGTAGGAAGCCTGCTTCTCCCTCCGTCTGCTTGTGCTCTCTCTCACTTGCTATCTCTCTCTGTGTCCGATGTGTAAATGTAAATAAGATCTTTCTTGGGAGAGCCTGGTGGTGGGTACTAGGGCACGTATTGCATGGAGCACTGGGTGTGGGGCATAAACAATGAATCTTGGAAGACTGAAAAAATAAAATAATAAAAAAAAGAATATTCTATTGGAGTTTTAAAGGTCAAAATACTTCCCCCAAAATACATATGTAATTTCTACCCAGAAACTTTCAATTTTTTTGTTAAACATAACCAACAACCCCACTTTTCCTGTATCTACTTTGATGTTGTTTTTCTTAGAACTGTCATTAACAATTCTAAAATAAAATTTGTTCATCCTCAGTAATGCCTTGTTCTTTAACTGTTGCTTCAGAGAGTCATATTTCCAGGGCAATTTCTTATGTGGTCACACTTACTATGATGTAATCAATCAAATGAAGACTCAGAGAAAAAATTATTAACTCAGCAGAGAAAAGCCTCCTGCCAGGTGCTTAGCTGAGTTATTAATATTGGAAATGAGTGCTGAATTGATGATCAGTAGAAAAACTTCTAAGTAGACACTGGTTTTAAAATTTGATTTCCCCATCCCTAATGAAAGAACTGCTCATACTATATTTCACTGTATAAAAATGTGGTGGAGCTGCGCTTCTATTCTCATATCTGGTCTAATGAAAACCTGATATGTCTTTATTAACTCTGGAGTGTCTGAGTGCTTTTGTAATATATCATTCTGAAATCAGAAACTACTATTTAATATTTGTTCAAAAATCATTACTGTCTTTACTTGTGCTTTCATTCAGCTTAATGTCCATTATAAATGACTGATATCCACAACAGGCAATACCACACATATTTTTCAGCGGATTTTTCTCTCCTGCTCTTCAGCTGGTATAGGAAGGTAGCCATAGGCAGGAGGCCATGCGTCTTTGTTCAGCCATCACCCCATTACCACATCTGATCCAGCAGGAGAGCCTCTTTCCTCCCTGATCTTTGTCTACTAGTGGCAGCAAGGTCTGAGGGCAGGCAGAGCAATGTGGGTCAAGGCCAGTGAGGAGCACAGCACTCTGAGAAAGGAGGAGGGGTGCCCTCCTTCAAGTTCACTGCCCTGACAGTAGTCCAGGCCTAAGGGAAGAACTGGGTAGAGTTGAGAGACCACGTGACCTATCCCTTCAGTATTTTATGCTGGAATCTCAGATCCACTCAGATTCCAAGTCCTAAAGCCCACTTGCACCTGTCGAGGTTTTGGGGGCATTAGGGTCAGCACCCCATGGAAAAACACTTTGGGGAAGGTTTATCCATCCTCATTAACATGGAGGCATCACTCTTGCCTCACACGCTGGTTACATAAACCACGCATATGGGTCTCACTGTCCCAGTTTTCCTCGCATAGCTGGAATTCATCAGAATATTTTGTTATCTATAAAATAGCTGAAGGCTTTCTCTAAGTTCCCTCTTAGTCTTAAAATGTGCTGAGATTCAAGTGGAGATGAGGAGGTTTGTCTGTCTTTTCTCCCTATAAGGAAGAGAGGGCAGGCTGGAGCCCAGGCAGTCGGGAGAGCCTGCAGTGGCCCCAGGAGTGAAGCGAAGAGCACAGAGGAGCTCCGCACTCAGGGTGTGCTCTACCCTGTTACCCTGTGTGCATCTGAACCAAATCGCAGCAGCTGGTCCTCCGCATCAGGGTTTCCAAAGATCTGTTTTCTAACTGTGACAGCACTCCAAAAGTTTACTGCGACATACCAGAATTCCTTCTGCTTTCTTTCAGCAAGAGCATTGAAACACCATCCGTTTTATGAACAAAAGTGAACTACAAACATTAACTATTGAACTACCAACGATAATAATTAAGGGTTTATTTTCCACAGAATTTAAGGTCTCTGCCTTTTTTGTCCTTTATCTATGAATCTGTGAAGCTATGAGTTCTACAACCCCTTTGTTTTTCACTTGTTCTCTCCTTTTCTTTCTCTCTCTGGCTCCCCTCTCTCTAATTCATTCTGTAGCAGCTGAGGTAAAGTTTAGAGAAAAGAATCTGGGAGAAAAATTTGACTGGTGCCCTCAGAAACTGAAGAAACTGAGGTTCAGAGAGTTTATTCTTCCATAAATACTGTTCAAATCCCTCCCTATTCACCAGCCTTCCACATCCACATTCTCTACAAATGCAATAAAGTACAAATGCAAGTCACACATTTGGGGTTCTCTGTGATTCAACCCTGACCCACATTTCCAGTCCTTTCTCCAACTACATGCCATCACCCTTATGTTTCTCAAGCTTTCTTTCTCCCTATCCCTCACGCATCCATCATATTTTCATCCTGCATGCCATGACTTACAGAGTTCCTTCTACTAAAAACACCTTTCCTCCTTCCACATGTTCTCAAGTTTCAACTTTGTTCATCCCTCAAGGTCTAAGTCAATCCTTTGTCTTCCATAGACCACCTGTGATGCCTCCAGACTCCTTGAGAAACGTTCTTCCTTCAATACATGTCAGGCCCAATGCTGGGTTAGTAGATTCAGAGCTAAACTGCATGCTGTCCTCACGTGTGACAAGTAGGCACTTTCATGACAGGCTACAAAGAATACCAGCTGGGTTCTCAGGAGCCCATGAAATATCTGTAAAATTAAAAAATTTTGAAATCTCTGCTCCACTACTCTTAGAGCAGGGTCCTTTGTGCTGTCCATGTACAAAGCAGCTCGACTTACAAAACAAAACCTGTAATTCAGGTTTGGCATTTGTGGCTTTCAATTTGGTCCCATATTTGAATCCTTTCTTGGTTCAAAACTGCTAAATACATACATCTTGTCTCTCCTAGTCACCAGTCACAGGGGTCTCTTTGGAACCTCAGTTTCAGCTTCTCTGGAGGATGGCTGCCCATTGATTTGAAGTGCCCAAATCTGGCTTCACAAAGAGCTCTTTGCATACATTCTGTAGCCTAGATGTTAGGTCAAATTATCCCAAACCGCCCTGTGGTATCATAAATTCCAAGCCTCCAAGCAGAGCTTCAGAGCATGCCTCTTGCCCTGGGTGACCTGTGAAATGAGCACTGCCTGGTGCAGCGGGCTCAGGGAAGGCTTCTGTGGACTGCATATTATCTTGGCATCAATCCACCTAAAAGAAAATCTGCTGCCACCAAGCATGTCCAGGCTGCAGCAAAGAAATAGGTTCTCGCTACTTCACAGGCCACCAAAAAGTCTATGTCCAGTTTCCCTATCTGGGGTCTTAGATGCTCATAACCCCAGGATGGAATCACGAGTGATTTTAGGTGATAAACCAAGTCATCCACCATGGCCTCATTTGGCTCTTTTTTCTGGCCAGGCTTTTTTTTTTTTTTTTCCCTTTCTTTCTTTGTGCTTCAAAGAAGAGAGAATATAGAGTTGGCATTATTCCTCCTGGAAACCCTGAGGGAATACAACTGACTTCCTTTGCCTGTGTTCCATCACACAGCAAAGGTATATGAAGGGATGGCCTGTAAAAATACACAAATACTCTTTTTTTTTAATTTGTGAGGAATGTTCATGATTTTTAACCATTAGATGGCAAAATGGGATAAGGTGCTAAGCAATGCAAACAGTACCATACCTGTTAAAGAAGAAAAGAAAGAAATGCAATGGAAAAAAACTCATCACTAGGATTCTTAAGTTCCAAAAAAAGAGTTCAGAAAGATCTAACGGGAAGAGGAGGTCCTTCCAACTGCTGTCATCCTGCTATTGTGACCTGAGCCCCTCCCAAGTTTTCAGACTCCAAAATCAGATCTAATTAAAAGAAAATGGAAAAGGACTTGGAGCCTTTTCAGCTCTAGAGAACATGCAGACAAATAAATTAAAAAGTGGGAGAAGTGGAACTAACCCAATAATCCGTGAAAAGCTCATTTCCCTCCCCGCCGCCACTGATGCAACAGTGTCCTTCCTCCCTCCCCATTCTCTGGTTCAGGGGCAGTGAGTGAAGAAATTGCCTAACAAGATCAGAAAATTTAATTACAGTTCTGTGGTCCCCTTCCAAGAAGTTGGCTGTCACACTTCCTTTTTGCCAATCTTCAGAATGTTCTGTCTCTGATGAGCTCCCCCTCTGTTCTGGTCCTACTCATCTCCCTATCTCATCTCAGGACAGTGGACACAGATGCTTTAATTTGGGGAGTTAGAAGGATTAGATATAAAGATTAAAAGGGACAGTGGGAAAACAGACTATCATTATCCCCTCATTTCCTTTGGTCTGCCTAGCAACTTTTGGGCCTTATACCAAAAGAAGTATCCTAAGGCTTAGCATCCTTGCATTCCAGACTGAAAGAAACCCTAAGACCCTTTCAAAGAAGCACAGAAATCTGCGTTCAAGTGTCTTTTTTGCATGCAGACTCAGAGATACAGGAATGGATTTTTAAGCAAGGTTTCTAGCAAGATTCTGAAATGTTTTGGGCTCAAAACAAATGAACAAACAAAAGAATAATGTAATCAAGTCACAATTTCTACCAAAAAGGTAAAAGAAAGAATGGTCTTAAAAGAATCAGGTATTTGCCATTTTTGTCCTAGGACAGCCAGAGATTTATGACCAAATCCAGTATGCAAACCACTAGAGAGTAACATGGAACAGGTGTCTTCAAAATGATAATTTTTAAAAAGACTCTTTTCCATTACTGGAGAAAGAAAGGTAGCCAGACCATGCAGAGGTTCCTGGCACCTATGTGACTGAGACGCTATTTCTTTTCACAGAATGTAGTCATCTCCTACATACTTGAGCCACGACAAATCACCTCCAAGATTAGGGCAAGACATACAAGCCTGGAAAAGTGACAATGGTAATAAGGGACAGCCTGCCTGCTGGGGCATCAGGGATGCTTTGACTTGGCCCACTCAATGCTAGTGGGAAGGCAGTACAATGGGAGGAAAGGAGCTAGCCAAGGACAGGCAGGCAGGCAGGAATTCATCATTATGAACAAGAAAGATGAGATATTTTCTTAAAGTCTCTTTCTTAAGGAATTGTATCAGTCTGGATTACATTTGGCTGCATGCAATCGAAACCCTCCCCTCACACAACAAGGAGTCCAAAAGTAAGCAATCCATGCTACTGTGACAGCTTGAGGATGCTTTCAAGGGCTCAGGATCCTTCCAGCTCCCTACTCCTCTAGTTCCAGCTTGTGATTTTCATCCTCATGGTCACAAGAAATAGCTCAGTCTCTGTGTTCCAGGCAGAAAGAAGGGGAAGTCAAAGGGAAAAGGTGAATTGTTTCTCCCACTAATCAGGAATAAAATAGGTTTCCTAAAAGTTCCAGCCAGTAGGCTCTACTTATATCCTAGTAACTAGAACTGGGTCCCACGGCTACCTTGAACCACAAAGGATAGGTCTAATTGACACATTGCTGCCCTGCATTAATTGGGGATCTGTCAGTAGGAAAAAGAAGAGGATGGATGTTGAGTGGATGACTGCCACTGAGTGGGTAGTCAAAAGTGCCAAGAGACGGGTATCTATCTAGGTGGCTCATTCAGGTAAGTATCCAATGGATTTCAGCTCAGGTCATGATCTCAGGGTAGCTAGATCAAGCCCGGCATCAGGATTCACACTGGACATGAAGTCTGCTTAAGATTCTTTCTCTCTCTCTCTGCCCCTCCTTGTCTTCCCTCTCTCCTAAAAGGAGGAGGAGGAGGGCGGGGAGGGAGAGGAGGAGGAGGGAAAAAGGGGAAAAAAGGAGTGCAAAGAAAAATAAGAAATAAGAAAAATGATAGACTATGTCAGCCAAGGCATAGGTAGGCTTCTAGTGAGTTGCCTACAAGGAGCAAGGAGTGAGCAATGAGGATACCAAGGCTATGATATGAATTCTGCATTCTGGAAGCTTAGACCTATACACCTTAGCATATAGAGCCACCCTGGCCACAAGAAACATAAACTGTATCCTGGACATTTTGTCCCCGACCCCGCTATATCAGCATATAGAGGCCTTTCTCATCCCAGTGAAAGAAAGAAAGTAGAGTTGGCGAAGATTCTGACTCACCTGGAATGCCATGGCAATAGCCCATGTCTCCAGAAACTTCCTTTTTCCCTAGACAGTATCCTCAGAGATGGGCTTCAAGTCTGGAAGAGTATCACCTTGGAAGACATAAATGACAGCAAAATGACAGAGGAAACAAAGCAGAGAGAGTCATTAAACAGGTATCTTCATATTCTCCTCAACCTCCTCTTAGCTTCCTCAGACCCTTGTGCGTACTCATGTGGCCAGAATAAAGTCTGAAGCAAGGGTCTGCCAGTCCAGGAATGGGCTTCTCATGGTAGTTCTGGAGTTGGACAGGACACTTTAAAGTCTTCTCAAGGACTCTAGATCTCCCACCTCCTCTCTTGTTGTGGGAGCAAATATCCAGCCTCATATTCTCATGTTCAATGGTTCAAACAGCTCTCGGGCCTCCTGAACCACCTTATTTGCATTGAGAAAGGAAAACACAAGCAATGCTTTATATTTCAAGAAATTGACAAAGGAGCGTAACAGACAAATATGAACTGCTAGGAAATGTTCTTCTGATTCCTTTCACAGAATTAAAAGGGACTTAAAGTTGACTTCTTCCATCCACACTCATCAGGAAATGGGCTCAAAATTGAGATCTCATCAAGCAGTGGTTTGTTTGTACATCCTTGATTCATTCCACCGCCTCAGTGTTCATCACACATCAACTGAGTTTGCTGTGTACTTGACAATATGCTGGGGGTTGCCAGGCAGAATTTAGTTAAGAGACTCCATCCTAGAGGTGTTCTTTGTGGAAATACTCAAGGGACAAACCATTGACAGTAATGATCCCATAGGTCCTTAGTGTACAAACCCAGTGTTTGCAACCCCATCACCTCATTTGTTCTGTGCCACAGCTCTGCAAGGTGGGCTGAAGAGAGACTCATGTGGTCAATCTGCACAGATTCAAAGCCTGGCTCTGCCGCTGACTAGCTGTGTGACTCTGGGCAAAGTTAATCTCTCTATGCTTCAGTTTCATCTGTAAAATGGGAAGAGAAAGAGTCACTGTCTAATAGGATTGTTGGGATGATTAAACTAGTTATTTTATATAAAGCAGGTTCAGCGGTACCTGGTACACAGTCAACTTTTGCTATGTTAGTATTATGATTCCCATTTTATAGACATAGGGACTACTTGGTGCTCAGGGTGGAATGTGAGAGATAAAGTTCACTAAGTTATCATTCTTTACGGGTAAAGAAACTGGCCATTCATCAGAGGTACAGTCCAGGCCATTGCCTTATTCCTAAGGGTGCCAAGCAGCAGGCCTAAAACCCCAGTCTGCTCCCTCTCATCAAGTGTTCGAAAGTTCTAAGTCAAAAGGAAGCCATGCAACATGGCTTCAAGGTGGACATGTACTTCCAAAAGTACCTGCAGTGGTTAATTGTATGCATCATTTTGGCTAGGTCATGGTTCTTTTTGGTCAAATACCAGCCTAAGTGTTGTTGCAAAGATATTTTTTAAACATGATTAAACTTAAATCAGTAGACTGTTGATAAGGCAGATGAACCTCCATAATATGGGTGGGCCTTATCCAATCAGTTGAAGGCCTTAAGAGCAAAGACTGAGGTTTTCTAGAAAAGAAACTTTCCTCTAATTGCAATATAGGAGCCCTGCCATAAATTTCAGCCTGCTGCCCTGCAGAATTTGAACTCAAGAGTGCAACATCAACTCTTGCCTGAATTTCTGCAGACCTGTCCTACAGACTTCAGATTGCCAGCCTCCACAATCACATAAGCCAACTCCATATATATATATGACTAATACAGGGCCCTTCCTAAGGGGACAGGGTAGTCAATAACTTTGCCCAGCTCTTTCTTGTGCTCAGAATGTTGTTGGTGATGTCTGTCAGAGAAGGGGCAACATCCATATGAACCCATTAAGGAGAGGGATTTACAATGGGCTCTGAAGTACTAAAATGAGGGATCATATCTCAGTCTGGAGGCCACATGAAGATTCAGATAGTGTGAGTCCTAGACTAGGAGAAGAAAAGCATGAAATTTACTCTTGGTTCCAGGGGCAAAAGGAAGACATGGCATAGTCTAAAGAAAGGTTAGAAAGGAGATTTCAATAAGGAGAAGTGTAGCACCCATGTGCTAGGAAGTCTAAAACTAAGGGGCTCACCTTGGGCAGGGCAGACGTGTGGTATGAAGCAGTCAGAGCATAAGAATGAGTCCTAAGAGAAGAGGCAGAGAAAGAGGAATGGAAAGTAAGTCAGGTTTAGACATCTCATTGTTGATGGGTTTGGGCATTTCACTGTTGAAGATCAAAGGATGTATGCAGAGAAACATCCCCTGGAAACCTAGGACCCAGCAAGGCTAGAGATGCAAACTAAACTGAGTGGAAGTCATGGTTTAGGCCTCAAGAACAATGAACACAGAGTACATACAGGAAAGAGCAGAAGACCTTAGTCACTCCCAAAGATATTGAAAGAAGAAAAAGATGTAAACTATGATTTGAGAGGAGAGGAAATGGGACCCTGTGGTGTCATCCGAACTGGGAAGAAGACATGAGGATAGGATGGGAGTTGGCATCACACACACGCACGCTGCTATGGTTATGACCTGTTGGTCGTTCACAAGTACATTTGCATCTTAAAGAGTGTGGAAAGTTCTGCAGTAAAGAAACCTGTTTCATTCGGTTTAGTACTGCTTTCCCCCAGCTCACTGGACACAGTACACTCCCTTACAGGATTTTCAGAGCATTTTCACAGTGCCCGGAGAACCAGAACAATGTCCCAGATCTCCCAACAATTAACACAGTGCTTTCCAATGTATCACACCGAATGCCTTGAACTCGGCAGGGGAACAGCATTATATAAATCTAAATGTCAGGAATGTTAAACATCTTAGACAGCTGGAGCTAGAAACAACCATGAGGTCAGCCCACATCTGGTCTGTCTCCAGGAGCAGGCTACCCATGGCTCCCACCCCCACCCCGACTCTCTCAGGAAGAAGAGCAAAGAGATAAATAACTCCTTGCAAACATTCTTCCCCTCTCCACTTCTGCTTTCTGCCTCTTCTCTCTCAGGGCTTTACTTGATGAATACACCATGTGCCTCAAAGTATTTATTTCTCTTTCCAGCATTTCAACAATAGAGGGATTTGAGTACCACATTTTTAAACAGCAGACTCTCGAAACGCCAGAGGTCACAACCGTTATGTACTGGGACAAAAGACAGGGTCAGGGACTGGAGGGGAGGCCTTGTACCAGGAAGTCCAGGTGAGTTCTGGGCATGGGTTGCAGCCCTGCCCTTTGCTGGCTGCCTGGGTCTGGCTGGCTTGCATGCGTTCACCACCAACTCACCCCACCACCTACCCAAGACAAAACAGTCCCTCCTGGATCCTTTTTCTTTCTGGTAGAAGTGGTGCCAACTTTAGTTTTCTGGAGGAAAGGACCTAAGGGCATAGACTTCACAGCAGCCATCTACTCATGATGACCTACCCATGATCCTTGTAGGGCAGAGCTATTACAGAGCTATTTAGAGGTACCTAAAAGAAACACACTTTGAAGACTCAGGAGAGACATCGTTGTTTATTGACTACTTAGACCAGGGGTCACAAACTATGGCCACTGAACCAAATCTGGCTTGCTATTTGTCTTTTTATTAAAGTTTTATTGGAACAGTGTATATATTACATATTGTCTGCTTTTACATATTGTCTTCGCTGCTTTTGCCCTATAACAGCAGTGCTGAATAGGTGCTACAGAAACCATATGGTCCACAAAGCCTAAAATATCTACCATCTGGCCCTTTACAGAAAAAGTTTATTGACCCCTGGCTTAGATAACATGGCTTAGAATATACCCCTTGCCCTCATTCACACACACACACACACACACACACACACACACACACACACACACACTTCTGTCCTCCCATTTTTGTGTGCTGACTTTGCTTAAGTATCTCCCAGTCCATGTGTGTCCTTATTTTCCTTCTCTTGCCCTCCCTGGGCTGGCTTCCCTTTATCCTTCCCTGCTTTATCTGTTTCCATTAGTAACTGATTATGTATAAACAAAGGCATGTTGTTTTCTCATTTGTGGAACTTACTGAGGGATATGCTCTAATTATGAAAGTGAATGAGTAGGAGCTTTGTATTTCTCTGGGAAGAGAGAGAGAGAGAGAGAGAGAGGGAGAGAGAGAATATGAATCTAATTGCTCTTTAGCTCTGTGGTCCTCAGTGTTTTCCTGCTGTGGTTCAACAGCCCACGGTAGAAAGGTCCCTCCTACACATATATCCCGATAGCTTTAAAATCATCCTTAAAGAATGTCATTGTGCATAGTCTTTAGTCCCAGTTACCTGAGAAATAGTCAGAAGTGACCCTGAGATATTCTAGCCCCCATTTGTAATCCAAGTTAGGAGACATTAATTGGAAGCATGGGTTCTGTAAACCAATTGGAAGCATGGGTTCTGTAAACCATTTGTCTGGGAGGGTTTCGGTCACTTGAGAGGTTTTCCACAAGTGAGCAATTATGGGGTCACAGGAGAAATTCAGTAACAGTGGTTCCATTTATCACAGAGCTCATCACAGTCTGACTTATATGATAATTGTGAAATTGTAAGCAAATTGACAACCCAAATTTGCATAACCACCCCATCCCAACCTATCCAAGGACCTTGCTTGGTAACCAGCCTGTAGTGATAATGAGCTACTGTCAATTAGAGCTGCTGCTTTGTGCCATGGGTGTGTTGAGTGATTCCCATTCATTTTCCATTCTGACAACTCCTTTGGCCAGAAGTTATTAGTCCCATCTCACATATGAGGAAATTAAAGTTCAGAGAAATTAGCTTGCCCAAGGCCTTATCCTTCCATGGCAAACTGTGTCAGGGCTTTCCAATGGAGTCTGGCTCAAGTTCCTGTCGTTGGGTCCCCATGTCGTGTCTGCCCTTGATGGCTGACATTGACCCTTGCTTCCTCCCTCACACACACCCCAGTCTGTGGCCCAGCATCAGCTTTACCCTGCACTTCTCTCCTACCCCACACTCTTGTCACTCCTGGTCTGGATTCTTAGAAAGATGTATGCCTCTGCGTCAGCCAGGCAGAGCTGCTCAGCAGAGCACCACAGCACTGCCCTGAGAGAGGCCCTCATTGCATGGGAAGGGACTGAACATGCTCACTGTATACATTACTGTAAGAAGAAAAAAAGGGGCTGGCATATCACCCTGGGTATCCCATCTGGGGGCACAGCCTTGTGAGGTTTTCCCAGACCAGCTGAAACAACATGGCTCCATTCTAACTTGGCCTATCCATCTTTGACTTTATGGGCAAGATAGACATCCCAAGGATATGAAAAGTTCTGCCACTAAGGAAGTACCTCTGGGACATATTCTGCTTCCCATCCATATCCAGCCACCAAGCCCTCCATGCCTTATATGAACATGACCCTGACAATGATGGTCCTCTGTGTATCCGGGGTATCTTCCTACTCCCACCCCAGTAGTTCTGCCTAAGCAAGGTCACATGGAGTCCCATGGTGGAGCATACCATGCAGGAACCTCACCAGATGCTGGCAGCATATATTTCTGAATGGAGGTAGGCAGTCTCCCCACCCACCACTGGCTTAGCTGCAGCCAACAATGGTGCATGCCCAGTCTCCAAGGTGTTCTTCCTTCAAAATTGGCAGAGAACACCTTCTGCTCTCACACCTGCCGTCCCTATGCCCAGAGAATCTGAAATTGGTTTACCATTCCCATCAATCTGCATTCTTACATTCCAGTAGCTCATTTCAAGGTGGTGCTACTGCCAGGGCCAAGCACTTGGGCTTCTGGCTACAAAACCTGGCTTCCATCAGCAAGTGGATCTACCCCAACCAGTCAGCAGCTAGCAGCCCTCCCTTCCTCTGTCATTCCAGCCCCTTCTCTACATAAGAAGCAGGGAAGCTGAAATTTGGAAGGAATTTCCAAATCACCTAATGCTAGGATTTTAAACATAAGATCCACAGATAGCCTTCCAAGAGTTCTTGAGTCTCCTAAAGTCATATTGAAAAAACTAACTACACACACAGAGATACACAGTTGTATATTGTTCAGGGGCAACTGTCCATAGTTTTCAATGGATTTTCAGAAGAATTTATAGCAAAATAAGAGATAATAATGAGCAAGTTAATAAGGTCTCCTCATTTTACAGATATAAAAACTAAGACCCCGAAAAAAGTTACAAGACTGATGATTCACCAAAGTTCCCCAGCTGTCTTTCCTTTCCCTTTTTATTTCTACCTTTGATGTCAAAAAGGGATGCAATAAGAAGGTCTGAGCAGAAGTTCTTCCTTCCTATAAGGAAACTCCTGAACCCTGAAACATGTCCTAAACACCACTGCTTGGAGGTCACTATCATAGTTGGTCCCTGATCCACTTGCTCATTGGACCTTTTGCTAATGACAGAAACTCAGTTCTCCTCTCTCACATCTTTTGTGGGTGACCTCAAAGTGGGGATGGGGGGTTGTAATATATAATTTACAGTGATGTCTATGCATCTCCCTGCCCTCTGCTCCATCTGCTACTCCATCTCTTCTTCTTGGCTATTGTTGGGGGTCACTCGCTCCTTTTTTTGATTTATGCCTGCATTTTCCCACTATACTGTCAAAGCTTCACTTGACCAACAAAGCCCCAGGCCATCTCTCCATTTCACTGTGGCCTCCCAGAGGCCCCACTCCAGACATTCCCCTAAGCCTCCACTGCCCTAACACCTCCAGGACCAGTCTAATGTCACTGTTCTATTCAGGTGGTCCACGGTGGCTGGAACCCAGCTTCAAGCTCTCCATGCCCACACCATAAACTCCGTGAGGTTGCCAAATAGAATGACCAATTGCCCTGGTTTGCCTAAGTCCGAATGGGATTCCCTGGTCATGAGATTACCAGTGCTCAAAGTGAGACAGTCCCAGGTAAATGGGGATGGTTGGTTACCTTGTGAGGTCAGACAGTAAGTGGCAGAGGTGAAACACAAACGCAGGCCTATTTGCTTCCAAACCTTTGTTCTTTCAAAGCACCAGCCTACAAAATACTGTATGTATGTTCAACACACAGAGCAGAAACATGGAAGGGAGTGACACTAAAATGAGACCTGCTTTCCTCTAAAGAACATGGTATGTGCAGTGAGCCTATTTGCAGGCATCTAAGAATTAATTGATAAAGTTAATATGTTACCTTAGGGTAACCATATGTTCCCGTTTGCCTGGGACAGACTCGATTTACACCTGTTCTCTCAACATAATTATTAATAGCATTCTCATTTTGGTCTCAAAAATGTCCTAGATCAGACAATAAATTATGTGGCCACCCTGACCATTGTATCACAGAACCAGCTGATTAGGCTCTTGATTAATAGGTCCCTTCCCCGTGACTATAACTAAAACCCAGCATGGCTTCCCCTGCTACTGACAGCGCCTGTTCACTCCGCAGACCAATCCCCCTGAAAACGCAGCGTTCTTCCAGCCCCATGTCTCTCAACTGACAGGAGTTAACCCAGCCCGGGAACAGGCCCTCCCCAGCTTCCAAGCAGAGCCCGGCCTGAGGAATCAGTCCTCACATCACTTCAAAGAAGCAGACCAGGCATTCACTGGCACTCTGCAAAGATTTATGCACCATATATCATTATCTCCTGCTGAGAAACAAGACAGATATAGGGCATATGGCGGGTCCTTTAGAAAAAGGTGTCTTGACAGATCTTTGAACCTAAAGTACCTTAAGTAATTGGGACACCCACTCAGGGGCATGCAAGATAAATGCCCAGGTTTGTGGAGTGCCCATGCCTCTGGCTGCCTGCCCCTCCCCTCCTCCATTTTCTCCTCCTCCTCTTCCAGGACTCCTTAAGAGCCTCCTATGGCCTCTCCCTCCTCATTAGTAGCTCCACAATGAGACAAATTGGGCCAGGGAGAAGAAGGGCATATTAGTCACCAGGAGTAGGCTGGATGGAAAGGAGGTGGAAATGAATGCCTTGAATGAAGTCTAAGTTAGTCGAAGTCCACCAGGATTTCATTTATGAAGCTCTACTTGCCATCCCAGTCCTTCTAATTAGCAGGGGCCAGAGCTTTGAAGTTAACATATACACATATAGACCACTTACTGTGTGGCCCAGAACACAGTAGGTACTCAATAAAGGGTAAGCAGTGTTGAGAGCTGCCTGCAGTTAAGTGAGTAGCAAGTCAGAAGAGTCCAATGTACCTAGTACTGAGGGCCACTTGGGACCTAGTTCAGCTCAGCTGCTAATCTGAGCGTTCTGAGCTGGGTCACACACACACACATCTCCATTCTCCCCTGCCCAACTCCCATGCCACACACACTTCTGCCCCAGGGACTATAAACTCAATAGACAGCATGTGACAGGGATGGGAAGAGCACTGTCCCACAGAGTCCCAGTGCTGCTCCCACTGCAGTTCAATAAATATTTTGGCCATAGGATGTTGTGCACAGGATATAAAGAGGAAAGATCAGGACACTGTCGCAGTCTTCTGGGGTCTCACAGTGAGGTGGGAAACATACTCAAGTAAACCTTTCCACCCACCTCAGTCTGATCCTATAAGCTAAATAATAGAGGTGAGCGCAGAGGGCTGTGGGAATGCAGTAGGCCTCCTGCGTAGAGGTCAGGGATGGCTTCCTGGAGAAATGGAACCCTGGGTGAGCCTGAAGGCCTGTGACAACGAACTAGAGGAAGGGCAGGAAACCAAACACCCAGGCGCAGAGGTGGAGACTATCAGAGCCTTAGAGAAAATCAACATTCTGAGTACGTTCGAAAATTAACCTAACAGACATTCTTATTTTTTAACTCATACGATGTTTTCAAAGAGAAAAGCCCTTAGGCTCATTCCTAATTCTAAGAAAACCTTTTATATTGGTTGGGTTCATTATAATTCAATCAATAAGGTCATGGTTACAAGTTAATTATCACAAGGGTGGTGAATAAAATCCACTTCCTATAGCAATCATAAGTTATAACTCTAATGAAATAAATTCAGTCTTTTACAGTAAATGCTCTGACATTCTAAATGAATATTTTCTTTTTAAGTTTACCAGTTACAAGTCAGCAGCCCTTAAGGATACTGAACAAACCTTTTAATACGTTAGTCTTTGCCTCTTTCAGTAAATACTTACTAGAAACTCAACTTTATGATAAGATTCAGAGTAAGTACAGATTAGCTTAAAACTTTGGTTAGTGGTATATAAATATTCACTAATCATCTTATCTTTCTTTCTGAATGAAGAGTTGTAGTTTGTCCACTGATTTGCATTTTCAAAAACACTTATATCAAGACCTTCTCACCCTCTCAAAGTTCCTATTAAACAGTTCTGTCCACTGGCAGAAACTTAATTTTAATTAAAGCTGAATCAAGGATCTGGGAGACATACACTAACTTATTTCCACAGTAGTGTGAACAGGGCACACCTGCTCAATTGCCTGGACTTCTGCTTCCTCTTCTGTGAACTGGATAATTGCCTGCACGCTCCCTCCTTTCTAAAGGCTTGTGATGATCCAAGATGCCTTGACATATGAACTTGAGCCAAGGCTATCTCCTTCACCCTGGTTATCTCCTTGCCTCATGTAAGGAGTAGGAATAATGTCCACTGTAATATGTAGGCCCTCAGTGAGAAAGAAGGGACAGTTCTATGAGCAGTAGGAATTCCAGAGAGCTATCCTTTTGACTCACAGTGAAAAGGCACTAAGCAGCCCTCAGCAAATTCCTGGTCTAGACCCAGACTCTTCTGTCCCCACCATGGCCTGATCCCTTCTCTCTGCCTCATCCTTGGTTCACTCCTGTGGCTGACAGCCTCCTCACTGCCAGAGACCTGCTGCCCTTTTCCTGCTAGTCCTTTTGCTCTCAGAGCTCTTC
The DNA here is from genome assembly GCA_004023965.1 of Spilogale gracilis. NCBI lineage: Eukaryota > Metazoa > Chordata > Mammalia > Carnivora > Mephitidae > Spilogale > Spilogale gracilis. The sequence continues at coordinate 221,004 of PITA01000779.1, read as the reverse complement.
AAAGAGAACTAATCAAATCTGTAGCCATACCTCTTAAGTCCCAGGTGTGTGAGCTCAGTCTCTACCCAGTGCCCATATACTGGGACCTTCAGTTCTTAGAACTTGGGGCATACCGAGCTGGTGTGTCCCTAAAGCTATTCACATCTGTGTGGAACTGGGAGCCTGTGCCAAAATGTGACTTGTTTCCATAGTTCAGAGCCTGAAAGACTCTGCAAGCCTGGAGAAACCTCCAGGTAAGAGGAGATTCATTTCTCTGCACCTCTTCCATAGGCCTTAGCCCCCTTGACAAGTGAAAGCTATTTAAGGCCATTGATGTCACTTTCTAAAATAAAGACACAAGGACCCAGAAAAAGTTTTGGAAATGAAAAATTAAAATGCAAATGGGCAAAATGGAAGAGAAATAGGTAGATACAGCATGGATCACAGTCACAGTGGAAATGAGAAATGGAGAAACCCACTATAAAAAAAGATGGAGAAAGAAACCCCAACCAGAAGAGCACAGTGGGTCGGGGGTTTCAGTAAGGGAAGGTAAGCTGGCACACCCTCACAGCCTGCAGGGCAGCTCAGGACCACACTGAAGGCTGGACAACAACTGCCATACTGTCATGTCTAAAGGCTGACTATGGGGACTGAAACTGTTTTTTACCAAGGTCAGAACAAAAACACTGCAAAGACTCTGGCTTTGGGGGAACCTAAGCTGCTCCATAACTAACTGCATTAGCCACCCTGAGTGGTCCCTGATAACAGTTCCTGGTGGACTTGAAGGTGCGCTCCCATCAGAAAACTATCCTTACTAGAGGAGATCCACAGCAGATTGTAGACAAGTTTGCACAGTATGGAAAAGAGATTCAGAATGATCTTTTCTCCATCATGTCTTCTTTTCAGCACAAGGAAGGATCAGAGGTGAAAGAACAATTTGGAAGCCAGCTAAGAAATGGAAGCTACATGCAAAGAGCTGGTAATCTAGAGAGTAGCAGCAGCAGGCAAAAGTGTTCTGTGTGCTGGGCCAAACTCCTGGAGACTGGGCCCCTTGTAGAGCTGAAACCAGCAGGGTAGGGCAAAAGCATGAGCATGAACACAAAGCCATGCTTGCATGTGGTAAGGACTTGGTGCTCTAACTGCCTGGACAACAAACACACAGCCCTTCCACCAGACCCACATGATTTAATCGCTCTCCCCATACTCCACTGTCCCGCAAAACTTTTTTTTGTCTCTTTTTTGAGGCAGTGGTTCTCAATCTGTGTTCTCATGTCACTAGGTACTATCAGTTATTGGAGAAGAGAAACTATTTTGCTACTCCCATTAGAGTACGAAATGTATGTGTTTTCTTAAAATTCAGTGGTTATTTCCACAGTTACATCATTTTACTCCTTTACTACATTAATCGGGTCTTACTGATTGGAAAGACAAAAATCTATCTCAAACCATCTTAAGCCAAAAGGGAGACTTATTGGAAAGTTACTGAATATTCAACATACTATTATCATGTAACATATTATCCCCAAACTTAGTGACTTAAAACAACCATATCCCCATGCTTATCAATTAGGTGAGTCAGAAATTAGGACAGGGCATGTGGGAATGACTCTATTCCATGATGTCTGAGGCATCAGTTGGAAAGACTCAATGACTGGGGATGACTGGAGGGTTGGGGACTAGAATTAACTAGAGATTTATTCACTGACATGCCTGGGTGGCTAGAGTTAGCTGTCATCTGGGACCTCAGCTGAGTCTGTCAACAAGAGCATCTATACATGGCCTTTCCTTATGGCCTGAGCTTCCTCACAACATAGCCATCTCATGGTAATGGAACTTCTCACATGGTAGCTCAAGGCTCTAGTGCAATTGTTCCAGCTAATGAAGCTGAAGTTGTATCCCCTTTCATGACCTACTGCTGCAAGATGCAATGCCTCATCTGCTATACTCTTTTGGCTATAGCAAGTCACAAGCCCACTCAAATTCAAGGAAAGGGAAATATACCCTACTTCTCAGTGGAAAGAGTGTGAAAATAATTTGCTGACATGTTTTTAAAACACTATACTGGGCTATTTAACTATGGGAAGTAAACACTACCAGGATGCTCTACTTCTTTTGCATGCTGAATTCTTTGGTTTTCTTCTCTCCTCCTAGACTGGCTTCATCCAGAGAGCAGAGATGGGCACACTTAGAGCCACACTGCACAGATGTGGCCTCTGGAGGCCCCTCTTTATTTTGTCAGGTCATTCATTCCCAGAAAGGAGATAATTATTATGAAATAAGCAGCATCCCCAAATTGTCTCTGCACCATCTGTGGTCCAGTATATTCTCTTAAGTGCAAAAGCAACAGTGAATTGATAGCCATAGCATGGAATTACCCATACGCTACAGTCTACCTTATAAATGTCCAGGTAATATGCCAATGGTGAGGAAAAAGGAAAGGAGAGAAGTTGAAAAACCTGCCTTTTGGCACTAACTGAATTTTACCTTGAAATGTAATTGTGTATATGTCATTTCCTTCTTTAAACTTTGAGTGTCTTGAGGATGGTACGGTTCTAAAGGTCAATGTATATTTGACCGAATTAATGAATAAATGAATATTCTGAGTGAATATAAATCAATTACTATTTAGGCGTTACAGAAAACTTCAAATTATCTAGACAGTGAATGTGTTTAGGATTAGATAAAAAGATATCAATACTTACCTAAATATTTACCTTATTTCTTTAATATTACTTACAATGGAATTTCCTCTAATAATTAATAATTTAAGTGAGTAATTTGTGGTTAATTTACTGTTTTATTACCTTTATTTATTTATTTTTAAATTTAATTAGCCAAGATCTAGTACATTCTTAGTTTCAGATATTGCATTCAATAATTCATCAGTTGCATATAACACCTAGTGCACCTTTTAATATTTTATTTATTACCCAGTGCACTTTTAATAAAAAAAATACTTGCAATTAAGTCACAACTAAGTACATCTCTTGATTTTCTTAACATGATCAGCCACCATTTTATTTCCTCTCAGAAGGGAAGTTAAGTCCTCTCTGGAGAAAGAGAACATCAACATACATTCGTGAGACTATTGCAATCTATTTCAAAGAATTAAATATAAATGAATTCTAAAATCAGAAAACAGAATATCTTGAAATGAAGAACATATCAGATAGATTTACCAGAGATTAAACACAGCAGAAAAGAGTACTACTGACCTAGAAGATAAAGCATTCGAAAATAAGACTAAAGCTTGATGAAAAAAAGAGAACATAGGCTTAGGAAGGTGAAATACAGGTCAATAGAAAATCTATAACTACATAAAGGAAAAAAATTGAAAAATACAGAAAAGACCACCAGAGAAATGTGAGAAATGATGAGAATGGGACAGAGCAACATGAGAAGAAGAAATAATGAACAAAAATTTTCCAAAGTGATGAAAGACAAATCACACAGATTCTAAACAGTCCACTAACCCTTAAAAGGAAAAAAGCCAAGAAAAATACACCAAGGCCCATCTTAGTAATACAGTTGAAAACAGAGAGAAAGAAAGAGTATCTTAAGAATGGCCTGAAAAGAAAAACATATTACCCTCAAACTAGAAACAAAGAGAGGGATATCTGATTTTGTAACAGAAATGATAAAAGCTAGAGCAAGGGACTGATTTTCAATTATGCCAGAAGAAAAGCCAATGAACAAAAGGCCAACCTAGAATTCTAAACCTTGAGAAAATATCCTTCAAAAATTAATCTGAAATAGAGTTCTGTGAAGCCAAAAGTGAGAATCATGGCTATGAAACCTGGATTAAAAAGAAATAGTAAAAGAATTTCTTCTACAGGTGTCAAAAGAGGGGGTTAAATGACCTTAAACTGAAGCAAGAAGCAAAGTATAAACCTCTCTGAACGAACATACTGTTAACCCAGGTAGCAATGTTGGAGTCCCACATATCAAGTCCTGCCAAACATGAGCTCATACAAAGAAATAAGCCACCTTTTGCAAGAAACAAAAGAAATAAAAGCAGCAGAATTAGACAAGCTAGTAATATAAATAACTGTGGCTATAGATTGAGAGAATAAGCATAACTAAAATAAAGCAATAAAAGATGGAAATTTTCAGAAGAGATAAAAACAGGATACTAAATTTTTAAAAGGATTAATTAAAAAGGAACTTCCAGAAATGAAAAATATCTAACAATTTTCAAATATGATAAACAACAGATGAGACACAGAGAGAATTACTGGAAGACAAATCTAAAGAAATCACCCAGAACAGCACAGAGGAACTAACAAGTAGAATATCAGAAGTTAAGAGAATTGGAGATAAAATGAGAAGACCTAACATAGGTCTAAGAAAAGAAGCATACCTAAAAAGAGAGGGAATGGGGAAAAGCAACACTCAAGGAGATCATGGCTTAAAAAGTTCTAGAACTGATAAAACACATTAAACCTCAGATTCTGGAAACAATTCATCTGGAGCAAAATTTTAAAAAAATGAATCTACAGGCAGACACATAAAAGAGAAAGTATGTAGAACAAATGAAATTAAGGTCTTAAGACAACAGGTCATTCTACGAAAGCAAGCAAAAATACTCTGACATATCCCAATAGCAACAATAGAAGCCAGAGACAATAAAATGGTATCTTCAAAGTTCTAAAGGAAAAATAACTATCAATCTAACATTTTGGACCATGTAAAACTTTGTCAATGCCCTTTAGCCAAAGACCTCAGGGCACATATATGCAGTTGAACACACTGGGTTTATTACTTATTTCAGGGACGGGAAATGATAGTGTTTCCATAAGAGAGCACTAGAAATTATTACAGGATTTAGGTTTTGGTTAGGTACTTTTGGAGAGGTTCTAAGGAACCAGAGGACTCATTCTGAATGGGGTGTTATCAGAAAGTTGGAGCAATTCTATGATTGCATATCTCAATAATTACCTCAGTAAGACAGTGGGATGTTCGTTGTGTGGTGAGTTATACAGTGACCTAGTCTGAATGGAGGTTCTTTCAGACTGTTTATGTCCAACAAGAGAAAACAAAGCTTACCTCTAAGTATCAGATCAGTCTGTAATACTATGGAGGCCTAACTGTGACTTTAGATCAGTCCCATATGTCAGGAGCTGCTTTTTTCTTTTTTTTTTTTTTCTCAACTTCCATTCACAAATGAGGGTGAAATAAATAAGGATGAATTAGAGGGTTTGACACTTAAGAGTCCCTCACTGAAAGTAATTCTGAAGGGTCTAACTGCGGGAAGTAGGAAATTGAACCCAGAAGGAATGGGATTTAAGAAAATAGTGAGCAAAGGAATTGGTAAGCATGGCTGTAAATCAAAACTCACATTAACAGCATGAAGCAATAATAACAAGTGATAGGAGGGGTTAAAAAATAAATGAGGTTGAACCACAATACTGAACAATATGTAAAATTGGGGGGAATATCAGGCCAAATGCATTCATTCTATGAGCCTTGTATTAAGGAAGAAGGTAGCAATTCTGATTAACTATAGGCTTTGCTAAGGTAAGAATGCATGTTAAAATTTAAATGTAACCACTGAAATTACCAAAATAGACAATTTGAATTTGGTGGGAGAAGGAATGAAAAAATTCAACACAAATCCTACTATATCAATAATGACTACAGATGTAATCAGATTACATTTATCAGTTAAAGGGCAAAAATTACTAAAGTGGATTTTTTAATGAGCTCCATGCTTTCTAGTGGCACACAAACATAAGGACAAGAAATTTGAAAGTTTTTTAAAAGGATAGAAATGGGCAAATATCATACTAACGAAAGGAAGCTGATGTCTCTGTATACCCGTCAATTTCAGAAAAATCTATGCCCCTCTCTCCTCAACCTCCTCACTGCCTACGGCTGCATTTAATTGTTTCTGAATTGAAAGCAGTTCTTTCTACCTATCATGACAGGCCCTCAAATGGAGAGACCCTTTTATACCATGGCCTTCTAATTCCAGAAACAACCACCAAAAAACTCCCAGTCCCTTAAAAAAGAAAATCTTATTGGTTGGAATGGAGGAAGGTTTAAGACATCAGAAATATGGAAAGCCTCTGATGAACTGAAGAAGTCTGGTGACTTGTTTTTGATGTTCACAACAATGTCATTAAGTCATCAAGAAAAGTTTAAATGATGCAAAGCTCCCCATCAGAGGAATTCCATGTTGGACACAAATGGACTGGCACAATTCCATAATTCCACATTTGATAGGAATGAGCCTGGGATGCTCATTCATTGGCTAGGACCAATGCAGGAGAGGCACGGACTCAGTGTTTATTGGAGCAGCAGCTGGAAGCGGTCAATCAACTCTATTCCCTGAAGTAAGTTCACATGAAGGAAACCTAACTGGCATGTCCCATGGCGGTTCATGACTTACACCACTTCCTGGTCTTCCTGGTTCTCTATAAGACAAAACTTAGAAGAGGCAGGTTACTGGGATGAACCATAGCCCCCAACATTGCATCCTGAAGGAGGGCACCCCTCTAGCCTACTAACTCTGGATTTACAGGGGCTGAGCTCATCTATTCACAGGGGCAGAGTTCTTCACTCATCTATACTCCCCACAGCAGGTTCCCTTGCAGGAGGTCCAAGTGGTACACTCCATGACCACCACCTACAAAAAAAGGCCAATAAGGATTTAAAGTAGTCTTTAGGAAAACACCTAAAACCAGTTTCCACAGTTTTTCCAACTATCTCTTGCTGCATACAAATTACTCCAAAACTTAGTGGCTTGAAATAAGCAATATTTTATTATATTTAATGATTTTTAAGGTTAGGGATCTGGGCAGGTTTTGCTGGGTGGATCCTTCTATTGCACAAGGCATTGACAGGTCACTGAGTGGTGTCAGTTGGAGAAGGTCCTGGAAGGTCCAAGGCTATGTACTCACATTACCTGGCACCTTGGTGTAGATGAATGGAAATGGCCTCAGTCAGAACTACTGACTACACATGGCCAATCCCACAGGATTCTCTAGAGTGGTATAACTTATGTGGTGGCTAGGGATACCAGTGAACAGGGAAGAAACTACATGAGCTAGCCTCAGAAGTCCCAGCATATCTACCACTGTACTCCATTAGTTGAAGCAACTCAACTAAAGAAAAGGGAACATGGAACCCATCTTTCAAGGGGAAGAGACTCAAACCATTTGTGACCTATCACAAGGCTAAATTTATAGTTAGCTAGAGCAATTTCCTACTCAGAACACCTCAACTGCCAACACTGCCAGGAATAAAGTGTGTCACAATAATTTACAATACCTATAACTGCATAAGGTAAGAACAAAAATATCTGTTCAATGAAAGCCTGAATAAATGTTTGTTATAATCTGGAAGATAAAAAAATGAACTAGCTGGAGACACTGATATCTGCCCCTTTCATGACAAAAAAGTCCTCCCCCCATTCTGCTGGTCCCCTGAGTCCCCTGAGGGAAGGAAAGACTGTCCTACCCGGTGTCACCACGACACACCCCTGCCCCATCATACATCTGTTTACATACAGTGTAAAGCAGAGCTGCAGTACACTCAGGGCCCGAGGCCCTTCTGCGACTGTGTGCATAGTACAAACACAAACACAGCACGAGACTCTGACTCCCTGTCCTCTCTCAGGAGAAGGTGCAGTCCTCAGTTACTCCAGCTATTGCTTTTGAATTGTTATTCAAATTAGCATTCTCTTGATAATTTGAATAATTATTTAAATTATTATTTATTATTCCTGGGAAATAGGCCTATCTCCCACAGGCAATTGGAAAATGGGGGTTGGGAATATTCTAGTTGTTACAATGACTGGAGACACTACCAGCATTTTGGGTAGGTCTGGGTTGCTAAATGTCCTACAGTGCCTGGGGCAGTCCGGCACAAGAAGAGCCGCTTTGCCGGAAAGCCTGATGATACTCCCTCAGAGAAACACCTTCTGATCTCCCACAAAGTTGTCATGGTGGGGCAGCAGGGTTGCTGTGGGGGAGATGAGAAGCTCAACATCAGCCAATTTCCAGGTTTTTCTACTGTCTGTTCTGCTTGACAGTTGATTGAGTTTGGGGAGTACATGTTCCACGTTAATATTTCTTCTCCTTCCTATGTCCAAAATGGTGCCAGAACGGTGAGGGCAGGGCTGACTCAACGTGTCAGTGTAGGAGAGAGGAGACAATCTATGTGAATATGTGTGAAAAAACTCGCAGGCCTTCACATCTGAACATGTCCTTATGTTGCCCTTATATGCCAACATAGCTAAGTTGCATCTGTGTGTTCCTCCAGGATTTGGGTGGAGGTAGTTTACTTGCCAGGTGATCCCCAGCAGGAGGAAAGAGGGTGGAATGGTCTCAGGAAAGGGAGGAAAGGGAGGAAAGTCAGTATAAGGATGTGTTATTCAGCAAGGTCCCAAAGTCAGAGGCTCCATTCTGCCACGACCATTTGAGAAGTGTGTAGAATCACCTTCTAGAATTGTCCCCCTGAAGAACACTGGGCTGGGTGGTATTCCACCAGCTCCCATCACCAACTGATGCCCCGAAGGACATTAACTCACCTCACACTTGAGGCAGAGCATCAGGGTGGCCATCTGAGAAGATCCTGGGGCAAAAAGAAGAAAAACTCACAACTTGAGCTTGACAAGGGAGGCTGTGAGCAAGAGGTCAGTGAGCTCACAGAGAAATGTCCACTGTGGTCTCGGGAAATCAGAGGAGGGCCGGGAGATGACATGACCACAATCATCTGCATAGCATAGAGCTGTAATTTAAAAATGATTTCCCCTTAGAAACTAAAAGAAGATATTATCGACTTTGAGCTTCCAAGATTAGCGAAGAAATGTAATGCCCACCTGAATTTTGTTCCTTTATAGGTAAACTGTTCTTTTTCTCTCCAGAAGCTTCCAGCATTTTCTTTTGCCTTGAGATCCTACAATTTTGTTAGTATCAAGTTGTGAGTTTTTGGTCATTCATTTTGCATGGAGCCCTTTAGATCTGAATACTTGTTGAGTGTTTTCAGTTCTCACGTTGTCTTTTTATTTCTTCTCTTCCACACTCTCTGGTCTCATTTTTCCTTGTTCCTTTTTTCTTTTTCTTTCTTCTTTTTTTTTACTTTTTAATTCATGAATTAATTATTCTTTATCAGTGTCCATTCCACTCTTCAGCAAATCTATTATTTTTCAAAAATAGGTGGTGAACATGGAATCCTAATTAATTCTTCTTCATACCACCTTTTCTTAATTGATGGAGTACCAGTCCCTCATATCTGATTAACTACATTTCTCTTTTTTTTCTTTTTTAAGATTTTACTTATTTATGAGAGAGATAGCGAGAGAGGGAACACAAGCACAGAAGAGTTGGAAAGGGAGAAGCAGACTCCCTGCTGAGCAGGAAATCCAATATGGGGCATGATCCCAGGACGCTGGGATTATGACCTGAGCCAAAGGCAGACACTTTTAAGACTGAACCACCCAGGCGCCCCCTTAACTACACTTTTCTTAAAGTTATTTCTCCCTTCCCAAAGACATTAGTTCTTTTATCTGTTGACTTTGGTTCTTCTTTTTAATGATGCTTGTTTTCTTCAATGTTTGGACATTCTTAACTACTGTTTGCACTTGAATTTAAAACACCTATTTACCTGAGTATGTGTACCCATTCCAGCTGCTTTGGGTGACTTAATGAGATGGGAGGGGAGAGGGGGAGAAGGAGAGAGAGGGCATAAATTATAAGCTAGTAGCTCGTTCACCTTCTGAGAAGTTCTCTCCACCCCACCCCACCCCCAGTGAATCTAAGTCATCTGAAATCTTTGCTCCCCCGCTCTGGATCAACTGTCCATCTGAGTTTCCTGGGTCAGGACTGCTGCTTCAAGACAGCTATGTTCAGAGATCATTCTGGCAGCAAATGCATGAATCAGGCGCCCTCATTTTTTCTCTCTTTTCTCCTTAGATGGCTGGGGTAACTTCCAGCTCTGTTCTGCCTCTCTGGGTTGTCTCTCCCCTTTTGGATGTTTTATCCTGCATCTAAACATCACCCACGCTCTCTGCTCAGGAGGTGTGGGGGAGGAAAGGGACCTGGTAGGCTCAGCTGTTCCAAATACTAAGTTTTATTAATTAAGCTGCTGGTTGCTCCAAAGCCCCTCCTGATCTCTATTTGTTGAGTCTGAGCTTTAAATATTTCTGGAATTTGATTTACTTCCATAGTAGTTTTCTATTGTCCATGTTAGGGGCTATGGTTTTTTTCCTGCCTTTATGTTTCTGTAGTCTGAGGCCATCTGCTTTCTATCTCCCAGGAATTTTTCAGAATCTGTCTAGGGATAGATCCCTTTTTTATTTCTCAGGGCTATGGTGAATTCCTTTACCTCTTCCTCCTTTCATCCGCATAAAAACTTTAGTAACCTCCACAATGATTCAATGATGGAGTTACTATTACCTTATTTTTCAGAAGTAAAACCGAGCCTGGACAGGCTGACTTCTCTAAGAGGTCACAGCTAGCACCGGGACCCTGGTTCAAGAAACTTCTGGTAGTGGTTACAAGTATTCTATTTGCATGGACCTTCACTGTGTTTGCCTCCTGGTTCCCTTCCACCTGTGACCTGAGAGCTCCTTGAGGGCCCTCCTTGAGTCCCCTTTAACACCTCCACAGTGCAGACAGCACCAAATACCAGGAGCACAGGTCAACAGCAACTTGCCCAAGGTCATAGAACTACAAAGTGGCAAGTCAGGATTTGAACCCAGAAAGTCTAGCCCAGAGCTTGGCCCCTAAAACCACCTTCCACTCAGATCTGAGGTGTCACTCACCAGTTTCCTCCCAGCATCCCCCTTCTGAGAAGAAGGCATATCACTAGTCTAACGGCCAAATTATATCTCAGAAAGACTCCCCTTAGGGGGCTTCCACTGCTGTGTTTCATCACAAGCATCATGACATTATCTGACTCTTAAAACCAAGACTAAGTATTACTTTGATGAAACAAAAGGAGAGAAACAAAAAGAATACCAAGCATGAGCTTTTGGAGCCATCAACAAACTACACAGACACAACAGAGACTGGGAACATGCGAAGCGGTAGGGCCACATCTGAGTGGGGAAGGAAGCAGGGAAAATGGACAAGACAAGACTAGTCCATGAGGAGGCAAGCAGCTGTGGTTCATGATCTGCCACTAAAGACAGCATCACCTTCACAAGTGGACCTCTGGGGTCTTTGGTTTTTTTATTTGTCAGATAAAGGCATTGCTCAGGTCCCTCTAATGCTAACATTCAAAGATTCTAAATCAACAGTAAATTCACCTCTACGAGAACTAAAAAATGCGGGGCGCCTGGGTGGCTCAGTTGGTTGGGCGACTGCCTTCGGCTCAGGTCATGATCTTGGAGACCTGAGATTGAGCCCCACATCGGGCTCTCTGCTCAGCGGAGAGCCTGCTTCTCCCTCTCTCACTCCCCCTGCTTGTGTTCCCTCTCTAGCTGTGTTTCTCTCTGTCAAATAAATAAATAAAATCTTTAAAAATAAAAATGAATTTATGAGTGTTTCTAGTCCCTCTACTTGCCTTTGTCTTTCAGAGCTCTGAGTGCTTCTCCAATCCTACCCTCGTTATTATTTGCCTCACATATTTTCCCTGAGCCCAAAAACCCAGGCACAGCTTTCTTGTGTGTGCCTCATTATAGTTTTTACATCCAGGTCCCTCCCTGTCTCTGGCCGCACCATCCCCTTTCTGACCACTTGCCCACCCTGCCCCTCAAACACATACCCATTTGGGGCCAGCCCAGTTTTATTTGTTATTCTTAAGACTCTGTTTAGGTATAATTTCCTCCAGGAAGACCTATCTGATACCCTTTTGCAGGCTGACTGAGACAGCCCCTCTTTGTGCTTCTCTCTACTGCTCAGTGGTAACCCATGATGTATCACAGCATTAATCTAATTAAGACCTAACATCCAGACAACTGAACATAAGCTCTGTTTTTACAGATGTGGAAACTAAGACTCAGTAAGACTGAGAACGCCCCCAACACTGCTAGGAGTCAAACATGCTGCCAAGCCATCCTTTTTAATATCTGCTTCATAAATCTGAGTCATAATTGGGATGATGCCCCAATACTCCAAGTTGGGGTGGCAACCTTACAAAGGCCAGTGCACAGGTCATGCAGCTCGAAGAAAGCCAGGCTGGGGGACTGAGGCAAGGGAACACCTCAGGCCCTTGTCCCATTCTGAATAGGGAGGGGTGAATGGGACTGCCTGAATGCAAGTCCCACTTCTGGGCACTAAGATCATGTGCATCTGGCTTCCAAACCTACAGGCAAAACTGGATACATAGACATATAGCGTGTTAGTTGTTTCTTCTTCCGGGTCTTGAGGGGCTAAGTCACTTGGCCTATGCATCTCACACATGGACTTTGGGGATTAACTAATGACTGGGCTGGATGCCGTGTTGATCTGTTGGCTGAAGAGTTCCACTGGAGCCTTTTCCACTCAGGACCACCAAATGTAAATTAAAACAGTCAGACCAGAATTGTATTGCTTTCAGCCAAATGCTACTACAAAACATAAAGAGCAGAAAGTAAATATAACAAGATTTTCCCAATAAATTATGAAGATAGAGATAGAGCAAAATAAGTTTAAGTTTCTAAGTACAAGACTAGACAAAAGTTTTAGAACAATTTTCAAAAAATAGAATTATTAAAGACCATATATCTCTGTCATTTTAACTCTTTAGTTTAGAGTTTTGAAGAATAAAGCAAATGGGTTTTCTAGTAAGTAACTTACCCTATCTGAAATTATTCTAGAAAGGAATATAGTTGAAATTACTCTCAAAGATACTGAGGAAAGAAGATGCAATAAGAAATAAAGGCATAAATACATTATTTAAAATTAGAGTGGCTAAGATCATGGGCCCTGGAGTCGGGCTGGTTGGGTATAAATCCTAACCTTAGTTCATGCATCTGTACCTCAGTTTTTCTCATCTATAAAATGGAAATAAGGGCATCTACCTATAGGATTGTGTAAAGAATAAATGAGTTAATGCCCACTGGAAAAATTCTTGACATATGGTAAATACTTGATAAATGCTAGCTATTAGTTATTAGGCATTATTATTGGCAATTATATATAATTAATAGAATAAATTAAATATTTATATTTATATTCAGTTTTTTAACTCTCCAAAATATTTTATTTAATAAAATCAGCAACTTACTTCTTAAACTTTGATGGCAACCTAAAATTACACAAACTCAAGTCCACAAGCAGATTTCTTCTTCCTCAAGGAACCTGTTTTTCTCTTTAAGAGCTTTCAGCTGATGGGAAGAGGCCTATCCAGATTATCAAAGATAATCTACACCATATCTACAAAATACCTTCACAGCAAAACCTAGATTAGCTCAATCAAACAACTAGGTACTATCACCGAGGCAAACTGACACATAAAACTAACCATTAAGTTTGAGGAAGGGAAGCTGAGTTGAAGGAATGGAAGTATATCCTAAGCAAAGGAAGTATATCCTAAGCAAAGGGATTTTTCCCATGCAAAAACACATGGAAGCAATAGAATTAACTGTATGTGCTGGGGTGTATATGTGTGTATATGTGTGTGTGCTGGTAGAAGAGGAGAGGGAATACAGAAGATGAGGTCTACAGAAGTGGGCAAGTAGAACCAGCTTACAGAGAGGTTTTTGCCTGCCATGCTGAGCAGCTTTACCTTACACCATGGCCCAAATCAAGTTGATGATCAGAATCATCTAGAACCGGTGAGGCACCATTTTTGAAAACACAGATTCTTTGGCCCCCTCCCAGACCCAATTAATCAGATTAAGCCAGAAGCTTATTTTATCAAAAAGCCATGTTTTTGTCTTCCAATCTGATGGCCAAGTTTGAGAGTCCCTTCTTTAGGCAATGAAAGTCAATTTATTATTAAATGACAAGGTCCAAATTTTGTCATTTAACTGCCTTCCTGATTTAAGTGTTGTGATTTTCACATGAATAGGATAACTTTCCCATGGTGGCTCCAAACATTAACACAGGTAGAATGTGCCTGGGAAAAACTTGGCTGAGAGCCTCCCCGGTATGCTTATCTTTGCAGACACAACCTAATTGGGATCAGAAGGGCCAGGGAGCTGGGAAGCAGAGGGATGGAGTTCTCTGTCACTGTCAGCTCCATTTCCATGGAGATCTATTCATTCATGGAGCACTCATTTAAGGCTTACAGAGTACCCAGTCCATGCCAGGCTCAGTGGGGGGCAGGAAGACAGCTGAAGCCAGCTCATAATTTTGCAGACACATGTATCTGAAACACACAGTTTTGAAAAGAGCAGAACACAGAGCTCTTTTAAGGCAATATTTAAGACAAGCATGAAGCAAGATGGTATAGACACAAAGCATACAAGTCAAAGACCTAGGCTTGTTTAACAAGGCAACTCACACAAAATGTCTAATACACACCTGGCACATAGACAGCATTCAATGGAAGTTGGTGTCTTGTCCTCCTGAGTTATTATTAATGCTAACACTCCCTTTCCACTTGTCATAGTATTTGGGGTCCTGGAATAAATTTTAAAAAGGAAAAGCATGTCTGGCCTCTGGACTCATAGGAAATCTTATTACTATCATGGTGTTCATCTGGCTGACAGAGAAGACAGAGCACTGGCTGCATGTAGTTGAGCTCCAAAATAGATATTACAAATAAGGTTCACATCGGAAACAGGAAAACCCTTTCCTGGGGACCAAGCTCATCAGTCTTTTCTCAATTGAGACCCCTTCAAGCACAACCAGGGAAACTCAGGGCTCATCACTGCCACTTCAACTCCAAGGGAAAGTGTTTTTGAGACCCTCCTTGTTAGTGCACCTTCAACACCTTATGATGTTCAATACTAGAGCTCTCCAATCATCCCTCACATCCAGACTCACATTTGTCCTGTGTGTCAACTAGGAGAAAAGTAGCCCTTCTCAGAGAACAGGCTAAAGTTTATTCACGGTTGGTTTTTAAGATGATAATAAACTGCAGGAATTAAGGATGGCAGCCGGCATAAGTCTGCCGCAGCTCTGATCCCAGACACATCCAGGCCCAGGGTTACTCTTCCAACTCTAAACTTAACTGAGGTCATAAGCTGCAAAGTGACCTGACGGTATATCTCTGAATTTCCCCATCTTGTAAGAATGTGTAGAGCTACCCCTTCATATGACATACTTAGTCCTACCACCATGTACTAGGAGGTCTTCACTCTTCTGTTACTGGGCAGACCAAGTATCTCAGTCAACTGGTTTGCAGGCCTATGACCTATACTGGCCCCCTCTGGCCATGATCATGTTCGCCCAGCCCTCTACATAGCTGTGATTCTCTGAGGGTCCAACACAGTGAGTCTGAAGTGAAAGAAAAGCTGTTAGAGTCCAAGGACTGAATTAAATGATTACACATCAGGAAATGATGTCAGCTAAAATCTGACATTAAAGAAAAGAAGAGAATAAAATCTTGATGACTTTTAAATCTTGATAAATTCTAGATTGTTACTCCCAGTGAGATACGCCTTGAAACACAGAATTCTGCCAGGGTAATGTGTAGACATTTTGTTAAGAGGTACCCCAGCTTTCCCTGAAGGCTGAGCAAAAAGAGGATTCAGACACTAGGGCTCTAGCACAAAGCTCAAGTACAAGCTCACGTGAACCACATTCATTTCTCAGAGAAGCAGCTCCCTCTGTGGCGTGAGTCAAGCCTGCTCCCTGAGAAGAGCGGAGACACACTTTGAAGGGAATATGACTGGCCAACAAGACAGCTGTGGCAACAAAGAACATAGCTGGGTCCTATATTGCAAGGGCTGTGTCCCTGAGCTGGGCCTCTCCCAGAATTCCAGGCTTATCAAACCCACATTAGATTGATACTTAAAGAGTCATCTGCTTCTGTTGTAGCCCAGCAACTCTCCTGTCAAGAATAACTGGAAATGAAAAGGTTGGGGGGAGAGAAAAATCTTTTTTAAGGGACCAGAGACACATTGTGCCCTAAGACTTAAAGGCCCAAGATCCCAGAATGAAGGGAAAATCACTGAGATGAGTCCTAATAGTCTACCCTGCTTTTCCCCTCAAGGCACTTGCCACTTCTTAAGTGATGCAGGTCAAGCAGAAAGCAGCTACTAAGTACCAGAGAACCCAAACAGACTGTTATGTGGTGTCATGAACATGAGGGAATAAAACTGGAGTTCAAGAATACCAAGACAGCCAGGACATTCGACTCCAGAAACCCAGAGAGGGGGTCGCCGGGGTGGCTCAGTTGTTGGGCGTGTGCTTTCTGCTCAGGTCATGATCCCAGAGTCCCAGGATCGAGCCCCGCATCAGGCTCCCTGCTCGGCAAGAAGCCTATTTCTCCCTCTTCCACCTCCATGCTTGTGTTCCCTCTCTAGCTGTGTTTCTCTCTGTCAAATAAATAAAATCTTCAAAAAAAAAAAAAAAAGGAAGGGAGGAAAGAAAAACCTGGAGAGAAAAGAAATGCAGAGTGAAGCCAACATCAGGCACAACTTTTCCACTCATGGCTTTGCTGCTTCCTAAAGAAGGGAAACTGGGCAGAAAGGGGCACTGAAGAGGCTAAGAAGATATGCGGAGCTTTGGGCAAGCTTATCAAGCAGAGAAAGGAAGGGAGATCAAGTACCAGGATTTGTGCACAGAGGAAGCTCCATCAGTTGAGATGCATGAAAGACTAAGTCCAAGGATTCAATCCAGTCAGGGATTAAGCTGTGCATGGACTTGGTTCCAGTCTCCCATCTTGACAAAAGAAGAATAAGTACTCTAAAAAATGGATCATTGAAAATATTCAGACAGAAGCACAGAGAGAAATATAAATACAAAATACAGAAAAAAGTAAAATAAGTATTTATCAGCACACTAACAGAATAAAAGAAAGCAATATTGGGACACCTGGGTATGTTGGTTGGGCATCTGCCCTCGGCTCAGGTCATGATCCCAGGGCCCTGGGATGGAGTCCCACATCAGGCTCCTTGCTCAGCAGGGAGCCTGCTTCTCCCTCCTCCTCTGCCTGCCTTTGTGCTCTCTTTCTCTCTCTAACAAATACATGGATAAAATCTTTTTTAAAAATCGTGATTTTTTCTGTATTAAATTACAGGCAAACATTTGAAAAAACTCAACACTAATGTATGAATAAATAAAAAGAAACAGATCCTTAAAAGTATATCCTAAAGATCTATTGATAGAACTATGTCATTCTTCTTAACCCCTGTATAATTTTCATTGTATAGCTTTAATCTCAGTTTATGTACATACTCCCCTATTGTACATTTAGGTTGTTTGCAGTATTATAACAAACAATACTACAATTATCATAATTGCGTATGCCTTCTCTGTGCACATGAATGTCCATCTGGAGTACAAACAAAGAAATGAAAAAGCTGGATCAGAACATGTCCATTTTTTTTTCTTTACTAGCTCTTGCCAGATTGTCTTCCAAAATTCTCTAGAAGGGTAAGTCAAGTTCATCTCTGTATTCTTCAGTGAAAATATTCCAAATCATTTCTCTTATCCACCACATAAAGACTTGCAATATTTGACTTTTCGTCAACACCTTGTCTAGGCTTCAGCTCCTAAACCATAAATGCTTCATCTTCTATTTTTCTGTACACACACAGAAGCTAGCACTTATATAGGTATTTAATAAATACAAGTGTTTTTGGAATCAATGAGCAGATACATTTTGTTTTAATAGTAAAAGTAAGTTGGGAAAATAATCATTGTGATTATAGCAACACACAGTAAACATCAAATAAGGATGACAGTGCACAGACCAATTACTATGGGAAGAGCTCTAGGCAGTGGACATGTTTCTCTAGCCCAAATGACACAGTAATGATGGTCATTAACTGGGAGCACAAAACGATTGGCTAAGTGCCATTCCTCTTCAGCAGCAATATGTTACAGCAAGAGATGGTAGAATTGCACTAGGGAGGGGAAGATGGTTCCATTCCACAT
This sequence comes from Spilogale gracilis, assembly GCA_004023965.1. Lineage (NCBI taxonomy): Eukaryota > Metazoa > Chordata > Mammalia > Carnivora > Mephitidae > Spilogale > Spilogale gracilis. The sequence goes on along the minus strand of PITA01000779.1, from coordinate 203,104 downwards.
TAATGGCACTTTCAATGTTCTGATGATACACAAATGTGCCACATAAAGCATTCCAAAGCGAGGACAGTGGTAAGAGAGAGACTTGAGCTTGCTTCTGCCTGAATCATCTTAAGAAGAGGTATATTAGAGCTTGCTGACCAGTCTGGCTTGCTTTATGCTCAGACAGGTAGGGCTTGGACCCATAACAAATCTCCAAAGTGGCCTCCAAGAAGCCTACCATCAGAACCCACCTCATTCTAATAACACTGATCTCTGAAGCCTTGGTCTCAAAGATGAAATAAACACTAATCATTAGAGCAAAAGAAATGTAACCCTCTCAATTCCACAAGTGTCCATTCCTTCCAAGTTTTTCTAATCATTTTCTCATTAGTCTCACTCTCAATATCACCATCATTAGTATTCTGTTTATGTAACATCACTCACTGAGCACCTTCCAGACTCCTTCCCACCAGCATGCACAATACATTCCAATTATGTAATTATGCCATTGTAATCAAATCATTAAGATTCATATTAAACACGTATTAAAGTTCACAAGGAAAAAATGAGCATCAGACATAGGCACCAAGAGGAAACGAAATACACCAACATGCTTGTAATTGCAACTTTCTTTAATGAGCCTGTGACTACATACTTAGGGTCTTGGAAAGATTTTATAACTGAGAAGAGGTGTTTGATTTTTTTCTTTTTTTAAAGATTTATTTATTTTTTTTATTTGGGGGGGAGAAAGAGAGAAGAGCACAAGCATAGGGCTCCCCAAGGTGGCTGTTTTCTAAAAATGAGAAGCAGAAATTCTCCCCTCCCTACACTTGTGACTTCAGTAAATTAATCCCTTGATTATATAATGGATTATAAGAAAAAGCTCAAGACGAGTTGACTACATTTGGGGCACACATGCACATGCGCACGCACGCACACACACACACACACACACACACACAGTGAATAAAATGTAAGGACTGTCCAAGAGACTTGCAAGCACTCACTGGCCTGGAAGAAATAATACTCTACCTGTGAAAAGCCTCAGTTGACTAACTGATTTGAATGGTGTATGACAGCTACATCATCAATTTAGAAATACAAGACCAGGAGCACCTGGGTGGCTCGGTTGGTTGGGCGGCTGCCTTCGGCTCAGGTCATGATCCTGGAGACCCGGGATCGAGTCCCACATTGGGCTCCCTGCTTGGCGGGAGGCCTGCTTCTCCCTCTCTCACTCCCCCAGCTTGTGTTCCCTCTCTGGCTGTGTTTCTCTCTGTCGAATAAATAAAATCTTAAAAATTTAGTGATGTTAGTTATTTACTATTGAAAATGGCTCATACAGTGTTACCAGTTGACAACATGCAAATGACCACAGCGCCCTGAGTCAGACCTATAAGCCCAGTGGTAGGGCCCATGATTGGCACCACATATTAGAGAGCCTTGGTGAACAGGGGCTTTAAAATAATATTCAATATTGCTGCCCATTTAAGGACTACTAACCATGCTGTGGCCACTAGCCTAGACTCTTTGGATATATTATTGTATTTACGGGGCGCCTGGATGGCTCAGTTAAGCATCTGATTCTTGATTTCATCTCAAGTCATGATCTCAAGGTTGTGAGATCGAGTCCTGCATCAGGCTCCATGCTCAGCACAGTCTGCTTGAGATTCTCTCCCTCCCCTAATTCATGTGTGCACCTACTTGCACATGCTCTCTTTCTCTAATAAATAAATTCTTTAAAAATATATTATTGCATTTAATTTTCCTATAATTTCTTTATTCACTCAATAAACACATCCTGCCTCAGTCAAGGCCCAGCTTGGTGCTGGGAATATAAGGGTGCAAAAACTATAATGCCTACCTTCACGGAGACTTAAGTAAACAGATAATTGTAATATAAAGTGGTAACAATAATTGCTACCACATACTGAGTGCTAACCATGTGTCAAGGACTCTGCCAGGTGCTTTACCTGTATTATCTGTAATCCTCACAGCAACCTTAGGAGAACAGGTGAGGTTACTGTTAGTTCCCAGTTGGGGAAACTGAAATCTTAAAAAGATTAAATAACTCACCCAAAGTCAAATAGCTCCCAAGTAGTAAACCTGGGACTGAACCATATTCTTAAGCACTCACTACTCCAGCAGTCCCTAACCAACAGACTCTGTTCTCACCTCCCATCCCAGGAGGAGTCTGAAAAACTTCACACATGCCCAGGCGTTTTCTGCAGCCTGATTAAATTATCAGTCCAGCTCCTATGTATACAGTTACCTTTTAAGCATTACCAGTTCTACTGGGCTTAACAAAATGTTGACTACATAGTAATTGTTGTCACATGTATTTTTCTTAAGGTAATATAAGTACAATTACTGTGTTGTGGGAGATCCACAAATGCAGGGCTGTCAGAAAGAGATCTTATTTGGAAACATTGGAAACCATATATTTCCACATGGCACTATGCCATACAACATTGAGGGGGTATGAAGCATTTCCCAAATGTGAATAATATATGACTTAATCCCCATTAAAAAAATTTTTTTAAAGAGTATATGTATTCCCAAAGTCAGTGGATACTTAAAATCTAGTTTGAGAGCCATTACATTAAATGTTAAACACTTTAACTTAAGGGGATCACTTGGTGACAATTCGATTTTAAATATAAGTACCAATGTCTTTCCACTAAAAATGCACTAAAAAATTACCCACTGTAAATACGAAGAAATCTTTCAAAGATCTCTGACAAAGAGACCATGCAAATGATTCAAAATACTCCTGTTGGAAGACCCTTATTTTGTCTGCCTAGGACCTCTTTGAGGAACCATCCCTGCTCCCATTTTATTCCTTGTGTTTCAAGTGGTATTGACACCACCTGCCCATAGCCCCACCAGGTCAATAGGGGAATCCCAGACCCTGGCCACAGTCATAGGCACAGGGCCGAGCCGATACAAGCCAGGACTTTGAGTGGAATTGCCAGAAAGAGGCATTCTGTGGTGCCTGGGGGACTAAGCCAGTTAAGTAAGCCAGTTAAGTTTCTCTAATAAATAAAATCTTAAAAAAAAAAAAAGAGGCACTCTGTTGCTGTAATACCAGCTATGAAAACAATATAAGCCAAGAACAATAGGTGACCATCTTTCCACCACATGGAGAATATACTTAAGAATAAGGCCAACTCTGAGGACAAAATGATCCAAGAGGCAGAGAAATACAGAGTCTTGATGATGCTATTTGAATCTCTAGATCCAGGCTCACTAAGGCCACCCGTATTCCTCGTCCTTATTAAACATGGGCCAATACATTCCCTGGACTTTTTTTAAACGCTCTTTTGAATTGTTTTCTTTATCCCCCCCCTTTTTTAAGGTTTTATTTATTTGTTTTGAGAGAGAGCAAGAGGGAGAGCACAAGCAGTAAGGAGGAGCAGAGGCAGAGGGAGAAGCAGGCTCCCCAGAGAGCAGGGAGTCGGATGTGGAACTAGATCCCGGGACCCTGGGATCATGACCTGAGCTGAAGACAGATACTTAACAGACTGAGCCACGCAGATGCCCTCAAATTGTTTTTCTTTCATTTATAACCAATATATAAGTCAGTACTAGGAGCAGGATGTAATGAGTAACAAACCTACAAGGAACTGGCTGGATTTAGGTGGACTGAGATGCAGTAAGGATTCCTCCTCCCCACATTCAAGTTGGTAATCCTTTTTACACGATTGCAAAAGAGCTGGTTAAACTGTCACATGTTATATTTTTGGATTCAGCTTAGAAGAAAAAAATATCATGTTAGAATGAGTTGTTATTTCAGTAGAACAGAAGGGGAAAGCGATAGAGCCTTGCTAAGAGACAGTGGCCAGCAACAGAAGAGAGCTGAGAGTGGGGCGCCTGGGTGGCTCAATCCTTAAGCGTTAAGTGTCTGCTAAGGTCATGATCCCAAGTTCCGCATGGAGACCCGCATCGGACTCCCTGCTGGGCAAGAAGCTTGTTTCTCCCTCTCTCACTCCCCCTGCTTGTGTTCCCTCTCTTGCTGTGTTTCTCTCTATCAAAAAATTAAATAAAAGAAGAAGAAGAAGAGGAGGAGGAGGAGGAGGAGGAGGAGGAGGAGGAGGA
>PITA01000779.1:31572-198930 GCA_004023965.1 Spilogale gracilis | reverse complement strand
AAATGCAAATCACCCCCCTATAAAGCGCTCCAGAGTGAAGGCCCATTACCTTTGCCTCAGCCCATTGTTTGGGAGGACAAGATGGAAGCAGTTAACCGGGGGCTAGGAGCTTGCACAGAGCTGTTGAGCCTGTTGCTAAGAGACACTTACTATAAAAACAGGGTCAAAATTCATGGACCATGACTCCATAAGATCTCTTGCTTTGGTTAATATCCCTTGAAGGTTCTGGAAAGCTAACTGAAAGGCTAATTGGTCCAACTTTCAAGTCCTGAAAAAAAAAGGCCTATGACGGCTCAGTCTCTAAGGTTAACCCCAGTTCCCCAGACTCCCTACAACAGAAAGGGAAAAAGCAAACAAAACAAACAAACAAAAAACATCCCACTGTCCATCTCATATGAGGTAGTAGAGAATACCAGATACAAGAAATGCTTTCAAAACAGAACAAAGATAGAGCCATTTCTGCCCAACAGGTAACTCCCTCCACTACCACATGAGGGCATCCTGAATGCTCACCCAGGAGGGTACCAGACAAGACATTCACTAGTGCCAACAGCATTATTTCCCCTATTTCCTATTTTTCTTTTCCAAAAGGAATTATCTTATTGTGGCTATATTTGCCTCCACCATCTCCTTCCTGGTATGTTGGGAGTGATTAAATGTATGATTTGGCCTTAGTTTGCATAGCAGAGAAAGTCAATTATCATATGGTTTCACTTGCTTGTGCAATATAAGGAATAACATGGAGGACAGTAGGAGAAGGAAAGTGAACTGGAGGAAATCGGAGGGGGAAACGAACCATGAGAGACTGACTCTGAGAAACAAACTGAGGCTTTTCGAGGGGAGGTGGGTGGTGGGATGAGTGAGCCTGGTGATAGGTATTAAGGACGGCATGTGATACATGGAGCATTGGGTGTGGTGCATAAACAATGAATTTTGGAACACTGGAAAGATAAAATAAAATTTTAAAAAATATATAAAAATATTGAGGCAGCACATCACACAGACACAGCAAAGGGAGGATATAGGATAGAACTGACATATAAATGGGGCTACAAGAGATCTGCAATGCTTTATTTCTTTTTTCAAAAAACAATCTGTAGGGAAAAAATTGAGGGGGGGAGATTTCTTTTTTTGTAGTAAAAAATTAAATGCATTGATGTACAGGAGTCCATATGGAATACTTTCAGTATTTTACTGGTTTAAGAGTCAGACCTAGATTTAAATCAAGTCGTTTGCCTTCCCTCCCACACCAAAGGAAACCACTGTTCTTAGATTGACATGTTTTTTTCTGTTTTTATACTTTTACTACCTTTACACATATTCATAAATAATATGTAATATTTATTTATATTTTTAAAATTTACATAAGTGGTATGTTATACTTATCTTTAAGAAACTTGGCTTTCTCACTTAACATGTTTTTAAGATTTATACATTTGAATATGTTCATTCATTTTAATGAATTGATAGTATTCTAATATATGAATAAATCATCCTTTACTTATCCATCCCCATTCTGATTCACTACTTGGGTTTTTTTTAGTCATCATTATAATTTGCTTTTATAAGCAATAAGGCAGTGAAGATCTTTGGGTAATTTTCTAGATCATATACATGAGCTTTCTGGGTGTCGTGTTTGCTCATCTTCAGATGTAGTAGATCTTGTTTAATTGCTCCCTGGTGCAGTTTTACCATTTGACATTCTTGTCAGTTAGTGAATAAGGATTCCTGTTTGTGATAACTCTTAACCCTGATGTGTGATGGTTTGATTCATGAGATTTGCCTGTTTTTTATTGTGAGCCTCTCTTCATCAGGGGTTTTAGGGTTTTGGAATTCTGTGTGCCCTGGATTGTGAAAGGATTCCTGCTGAGAAGTCTTATATTTGCTTTTACCAGAGCCTGTGGGGTTTCAATGGTCCTTGACCAGGTTTATGATAAATTCTTGGGTGTCCCACACCCAACAGGTAGTGTAAATTTGGATCACATACCTTTACATAGTTCAGGCCTAAGGATTAGATTTCTTAAATGATTTTTTTTTCTTTCTGCCTAAATCTCTAGGCAAATGACAAGCTTCCATTTTCTCCCCCTGGCCAATGGGTACAATTTTCTGACATTTCATAAGTGGGAAGCTCTGTGGCTTTCCAGGCAGTATAAAGAATTCCTCCTGCCTCCATTTCCTATGATCTAGAAGCCACATAACTGTTCCTTATGGGGACACTACAGGCCCAGCTCAGGTCTTACATGGAAACTAAACTCCCATGAGTCCTCTGTATCAGCTCTCCCTCACCTACCCCTACAGACATTCATTTCCCTCTCCTTCCCCTACACCTGAGATGATATTTTCTTTCTTTCAAGATTGGCAAAGCTATTTCACCAAAAAATCCGTAACATTTCCCTTTTATCCAGCATTTCTATATATTTGAAGTTAAAGGGGAATGATCACATCTATTACCTTAGTCTATCAGATTACTGAGAGTCCTTTGAGGTGATTAAGGTTACTTTCTATTTTAAAACTCTACAATCTTAGGTAAGTACTCTGTAAGAGAAAAGAAAAAGAAGAGACACATTATGTAGGAAGGTCTAAAGAACCATATATACCTGGGCATAAATAATCCCTAGTTTTCCTTAATATTCCACTCTTGTCATCTGTCACTTAATCTGAGCCTGGAAGTCAGCAAATCATTATAAGCCCATTCTTAGGTCAGAAATTTTCCCAGGGTGGGACAACATGACTGTTCAATCTCTGGAACTCCAGAGTGAAAGCTATCAACTTCTGCTCAAGTTACGTGCCCCACCTAAACACTTCTTCACTCCTTGTCAGGAATGGACAGTGAGTAGGGAAATGCTTTATTCAAATTCTCTCACACAGGATCTTACCTTCCCTTGCAAATAGTATTCATCTTAGTTCAGTGAAGCTGCCACAAGCAACTTCCCACTCTGTCCTCCCCTGCCTCACTGATCATACTAAAACAAAGCTTGGAAACAAAGGGCCTGATGTGGAAAGATTCTTCAGTGAGGATTTTGACTGCTAACTTATCCTGATTCCTTCTTGTCCCTCCTTCTGTCTCTGTAAGTCATTCAAAGGCCTATCATTTCCCCAACAAGCCATAAGCCCTTTCATGGTAGCATTTATATCTATATACCCAATGCCAGTCACAGTGGCTAATACACATAAAAACATGACTAACCACGGGTTCCATCTTGGTAAACCCATAACTGAAAACAATTTAAAGAAAAAGTGTATTTGGTATACCTCACCTACCAAACATCATAGCTTTCCCTTCCCTACCTTAAATGTGCTCAGAACACTTTCATTAGCTTATAGTTGGGCAAAACCATTCAACACAAAGTCTATTTTACAAAAAAGCATTCAGTATCTCATGTAGTCTATTAAGTACTGTACTCAAAGTGAGCAACAGAATGGTTATATGGGTACAAATGGTTGTAAGTGTATATTGGTTGTTCACCCTCATGATTTCATGGGAGCAACAGCTCACTAGTGTTGCCCAACCTCACAAAAGAGTGTCTGACTACATATCATACGTCCACAAAAAGATCAAAATTCAAAATTTGAGTACAGTTTCTACTGAATGAATGAATCACTTTCACACCATGGTAAAGTAAAAGAAACAAACAAACAAACAAAACCCTAGGTCAAATCATCATAAGCTGGGGACTGTGTACTCAATAAATTATTCTTGTATATATTATAGTCATTCAGTTACTATCACTTGTGGGGATCCACTTCCTCAATCCCCCCCACTGGAACCCTGGTTGATCCTCAACCCTTCTTCTCGTCATTACCAAGCTGTCTTCAACAGCTGCCAAATTTCAGCAAGGGTGAAGGGCTGATGACCAGCTCTTTGAAAGGCATCTGCTACACCATGGGGACCATTCAAAAGATAAATAAAGCTTCTTTGGCTTCAAACTGGAGGCAAATGGTAAGAAATCTGTAATGGGAGGCTCTTCCCCCATTATAAGGGATATGAGAAGCTCACCTCTGTGGGAGGAGCAAAAACAAGTGAAAGAATCCATTGAGGGTGTATGGTGGGCCCTCTAAGATGACTGGTGAAGACTCAGTGGGCACATGTGCCTTTAGAACCCAACATCAGAGGTGTCTGGATGGCTCAGTTAGTTAGATGTCTGACTCGTGGTTTCAGCTCAGGTTGTGATCTCATGCGTCATGAGATTGAGCCCGATGTCAGTCTCCATGCTCAGCAGGGAGTCTGCCTAAAGATTCTGTCTCTCCCTCTACTTGCATACTCCCTCAAATACATAAATATATCTTTTTTTTTTAAAAAAGAACCCAACTTCAAATGATGAATCCGGCCCCCTAAAATGTCCATGGGTTTCATCTGGTTATCTGACTTGTGGAAATAAAACCTAATAAAATAATGCAAAAGTAAAGGTGAGTGGGAACATAACCTTGAACAGTATCATTTCAATGACATAGTGAAAATTTTTCAACTGCAAACAATCTAAATATCAAAACAATCAAGCAATTATTATGTAATTTTTTTCACTGAAGGAAACTACAGTCATTAAAAACAACGGTTATAAAGGTCACATGGCACAGTGAAAAAACGCTCATGGCTGAATGTTAGGTGAAAAAAGAAGGTAAAAATCTTGCATATTCAGTGGGCTTATAACTAGATTTTAAAAGTGGGTGGCTAAGCCAAGAGACTAGTAGGAAATATATCAACTTGCTAACAGCAATTCTGTTACACTATAGTATTATGGAGTTTTTTTTTTTTCTTTTCCTTCATTCTGACACTTTTGTAATGTGGTTTTCTTACCTTCGTAATAATCTACATTACACATAAATGTTCAATTTTTTTTTCAATGGGAAAATATTCAATCCTAGGTAAGTGTTCCTCTATCCTCACTCACCCCTTTATTTACATCCTTCCTTTCTTCCTCCTTCTTTCCTTTTTCTTTAATGGGGCAAAGAGAAACAATTTGAGTTTAAGATATCGGAAGAATATTCTATTTTACTAAACATGCAAATTTTTGGCATAATTCTTTTTCCTTTTTCTATTAGCAAAGGTAGAGAGGGAAGCTAGAGAGAAACAGGCACTGAGAGAACCGGAGACAAAAGTGTTCAGGGAGGTGGCCAGTGGGCACAGGTACAATCAGTGAATTTAGGGTAAAGCAGCAATCAGCAGCCTGGGGGAACCAAGCTTCACAGGCATGCAAGATGATGGCAAAAGTTAATTTCAGAACGTGAAGGGCAAGCATGGGCTGATCAGTGCCGAACAACTGGGCAAAATGCTAGTTACAAAACACTACAGATGTCTTCCTTCTTTATTTGACGAGAGTACCAAAAAAGCCCCACTGAATTTTGCTAGATTGTTGTTGGCAATGAATATGGATTAAAGGATGAAGTAGGGATTGATTGTTGTCTCCTGTGAGCCTCAGGCTTGTACACATGAACTGTTCCCAGACATTTAGTTCAATCTTTGGTCATCAGTCGGGTCATGCACACACCTGGAAACTGATGTCTGATTAACCGCTCCCTCGTGGTGCTCCCACAAGCTCAGCCTGGATGCTTGGCAGGCCCACAACTAAACCCTGGTTGGTTTGGAGATTAACTCTTTCCTACTCATCTGCCTGTCAACCATCCTATTCAGCTCTATACCCACGCAGCCTTCCTGATACCTCTGGAAGAGAAGAGACTCTATGATGGCATTTAGGGTCATGTTTAGGACAGTCAGCCAGAGGTCATCATCTGGCCATAAAAAGGCAGAACTCTAACAAACTGGCCAGAGCAGGTTAGATCATCAAAATGAAATGTGATAGTCTTGTTCAGGGTAATACCTGGGAAGTGTAAAGCTGAAGAATGTCACAGAAGGGGTTACTACAACATAGCTCTCAGGGCCAGGGATTACAGGTACCTAGAAAAGCTTACAACAGAAGTTTCTCTGACAGCTGTCAGGGGCCTCTGCTACCTCTAAGTTAATGCTTTCCAGCCCTAACCTCTTATACTGTTTTTTGGTTTTGTATTTAAAATAACATATAAACATATATAAAGTGGCTTTATAGTGGAGCCATTTTTCTTGGTAACCTTAAGAGAACACTTAACCCTCCAACACCTGACACTTGCCATCCTATACCATCCTTGTCTCCTCTTCATGATGCTGGTTGATCAGTGCTCCTGACCACATTCTGGACACTAATGGGTTGAGCACAAACCTTCGCCTGGTGTTCACTGGGGAATCCCCATGAAGTTTGGTTCACTCTGAGGGAGTCCGTGATGTGAGCCGGCATAGGAAGGGAAAGAGGCAGAAGAAGCCTCATCGCAGAGTCACGGTGTCTGAAAATGTGTTACGGCTCAGGGAAGTACCAATAACCCGGAAAGGTGATAGTCAAGGTGGCTCTGGCTCTGTACTCATCCAAGTCTGACCAGGACAAGACAGGGCCTTAGACGGGGCTTCACTTCCCTCCAACATCACCCTTCTGAATCCTTCCTGTATCTGTAGCTTTTCCTCTCTACCTTTTCCAGGCAGGTGATTGCTCAGCAAAAGCAGCCACCAACAAATGATCCGTGTAGTGCATACTTTAGTGAGAACTGTTCTAAGGTGTTTTTCAAACAGGATATTTCTTAAAGATCCATGGGTATCACTCAAAATTATTTTAGATGGTGCACTGAAAACAACATTAATGGTTTACATATTAATTTTAATGTCAGTTAGATATGATAAAATAAAAGCTGTATAGCAAACTTGTGATGTCATCACTCTTACTGGTTCAGAAAAGGCTAAGATTAGCAGTTGAAATTAAAATGATTTAAAGGAAAGTATTAAGTAATATTATTGGTGATACTCCAATATAACAAATATTAAAAAGTGGAACTTGAAGTCCAAAATGTGGATTATCTCCTTCAGATAACTGTACATTCGGCCTAAATCTGGTCTAGGATGAAAGGATCTGTCCCTGTTCATTCACATCAAGCAATCCAGGAAGGTGGACTTAACAAGAGGGTAGTACCCACAGACCAGAGCCCACACTGAGATGGAAGGCTCTTCCTTCTGCAACACAATGATTGGGAGTTCTGCCAAGAATGAAACAGACTATCCTGCAGCTGTTATCTCATTTGTATGAGTAATATGAAAAACGCGGCACAATTTAATATGCCATCTAATACTTTTATTCTTATCTCACCAGAAGGGCAGGTGGCAGCATACATGTTTGAAAGCCAGTGCAGATTATTACAGGGGGAGGGCCCCACGAAATGATGTTAGCTGCTCTCTGCACTGAGTAAAATGATCTGAGCACAGACATTATTTTATAAAGGCAATCTCACTTGTATCTTCACCAGTGAGATCTTAATCACAGCACGCAATGGGAGTGGATACCTCCTTTCCTGGTTATCTGGGTGCAGGATGACAGCATCACCATCACTGGGAGAATGGTTATCTGTTATTTCACTTGTGAGAGACCAACGAGAACATTATCGGGGCATTTGTAACCAAACGTGTACAGCTCAGAGTGATAAAAGAGGAAGGAGGCGGCTCATCTCCAAGAATATGGAGATAATGCCACTTGCAGGGGGAGGAGATGGATGGCATTGCTGAAAGTGGTTTCAAATATTGGGAACTGACTGAGAATCTCTCACAGCAGCTCAAATTTTGGCTCAGGAAAAAAGAGAAATAAATAAGAGGACCTGGGTGAAGAAAAGAAGCCTGGATGAGAGAGTGATCATCTCAAATCCTTCGACCTTAAGAGAAACGTTAAATAAATCTTTCATGACTCAGTATCTGAAGATGAACTACAGCAACCTTCAAACTACTGAGGGACACAAATAATATTTCCCCCCTATTCTCGGGCTTATTTATCTTTTATTTCCTTTTCTTTTTTAAACAACCAGGATCTCAAAAAAGCCTTCAACAAATAAAGCTAAGACATTAACAACAACAAAAAAAATAAGGGCACAAATTCTTCATTGTAAAAGAGAGGCCGAAAGAGCCTCACTACTATAATATGGAGCATTAACCCCAAAACAGCCCGTATCTCTAATTTATAAGAATAATGATACCAGGTTAAAAAGCCAAACTGTACAGCAGCACTTCTATTTACTTTCTGCCTTTGACTTATGACCACTTTTGCTTGTGGTCGGGGAAATCACTGTTTTCTGCCCCATGAGACTAAAGTCTAAAATGTTAATGGCCTAAACTGTTCTTTCTCTCTCTCTTTCTGTCTCTCTCGCTCCCCAACTTTCTCCTTTCCTCCCTCATTCTCTCCTTTTTTATTTGACTTCACTTCTACCTCCACGGAAGCATTAACTGTGTAACAATTCAAACAAAAGAGAAACATACAAAAATGTCAATTCTTAGCCTCCTCTTGCCCTGAAATTCACCCCCTGAAATAATCAGTGTCAGCAGTTTGAGGTATTTGTTTCCATAATTCCTTGTAGGCCTTCTGTGGATCCTTTTCAGGAAATAAATATAAACCCAAATCATGCTTTTAGTGATTTTATAATATTCAGTATTGTAGTTATTCAATCATCCCTGAACTGATGAACATCCATGCTCCCCAACTCCTGGTCCCTATGTTATGCACTCACTACTACAAAAGATACCTTTTGTATAATAGGTGTTTATTCCTATGTACTAGTACTGTTATTGCTCTGAAATTATAGAATTATGGGATCAAAGGATATTTACCTTTTTTATTTCTTAATTATTTTGAAATTACTTCCCAAAAATGTAACTATTCACATTCCTACAAACAGTGGATGAAAGAACTCATTTCCCCACACCACCCCAAACTTTGGCAATTTCAATCATTTTATGTTTTACTGATCAATTTAGTGAAGATGGTATCCCATTCTTTTAATTTGCACTCTCCAGATTTCCAGTGGGTCTGTACATCTTTTCACATATTTACTTACCATGTCGTTTCCTTAGGTAGGACTTGCCTTTGACTTTCCTTCCAATGGTTATATGCCTTTTTCTTAACATTCTATAATATCCTTGAGATTCTAACCCTTTGTCTATCATACAGGTTATAGGTTTTTACCCCTCAGTGTTTTGTTGTCTTTAGATTTTGTTTATGGTACCATCTGACATATAAAAATTTTAAATATTTATCTCATCAAATATGTCAGTGTTCTTCCTTGGGTTATGGGTTTTCTGGCTTATTTAAGAAGATCTTTTCCACCTCAAACGTGTATATTTTTCGGGGTGCCTGGGTGGCTCAGTTGGCTAAGCGACTGCCTTTGGCTCAGGTCATGATCCCAGAGACCTGGGATCGAGCCCCACATCGGGCTCCCTGCTCAGCGGGAAGCCTGCTTCTCCCTCTCTCACTCCCCCTGCTTGTGTTCCCTCTCTAGCTGTGTTTCTCTCTGTCAAATAAATAAATAAAATCTTTAAAAAAAAAAGTGTATATTTTTCAAGCACTTTGTCTTTTCTTTCTCAATTCTTAATTTTACTTTGATAAATCTATAAAATAAATAGGATATACCTTGCCAGGTATCCATTACTTTACTTTTGAAGACACAGTCTTCCTGATGTCACTCTACCAAATCTGGTCCTTTTCAGCACAAACAAATGATATTTCCATCCCTCAAAAAAAAAAAAAAAAAAGCTTTACTAAGGGGAACTAGGGTAATCCAGGGAAAGAAACGAAACAACAGAGACTTTGGACACAGAAACAAACTGAGGGACTTGGAGGGAAGGGGATGGAGGGATGGGAGAGCCTGGTGGTGGGTACTGGGGACACCTAAAGCGTGGAGCACTGGGTGTGGGGAATGGGGAATGAATCTTGGAACACTGGAAAAAAAAATTTAAGTAACAATAAAAAAAAATATAAAACACACACACACACAAAGAATATCATGATATCTGTAATTAATTTTCAATAGTAGCGATGTGGATAGAGACACAAACAGAGACAGAGAAAAATACAGAAAAACAAAATGTAGCAAAATGTTAGCAATTGGGCGCCTGGGTGGCTCAGTGGGTTAAGCCTCTGCCTTCGGCTCAGGTCATGATCTCAGGGTCCTAGGATCAAGGCCCGCATCGGGCTCTCTGCTCAGCAGGGAGCCTGCTTCCTCCTCTCTCTCTGCCTGCCTCTCTGCCTACTTGTGATCTCTCTCTTTGCTAAATAAATAAATAAAATCTTAAAAAAAAAATGTTAGCAATTGCAGAACCCAGGTGAAGGGTATATGAGTGCTCATTGTGCCAGTGCTTATATTGCTTTGAAATTTTGAAATTTTCCAGATTAAATTATTCAAGTTTGTACCTAGAACACTGAAATGAGAACATGGCAAATAATATGTCCATGGGAAAATTTTAGGTAGGTCATTTGGAATCTCTTCTTGTTATTTCTAATTTAAAATTTATTAGCATACTGGCTATTTGATTGTCTAAATTTTGACATTAATACAGTAAAATTTGAAACTAAAAAAAAAAAAGCTAGGAATTACAAATAAAACAACTGAACAAAATAAAGTATATAATCTTTAATGAAGGTGCAAGAGATAGCAACAAAAATAGCGAAAGCAAATAATCGAGAATCCAGGAAGCTGATACTCAGCCTCCAAACAGTGTTATACCTGATTCATGGCTACATCCCCACAGGACCTCTCCCAGGTAGTTAGACAAATTAAATGCTTCAACAAGTGTGTTTTCACTGGTGGGATGGCTGGATGGCTGGCTGGAAGGATGAATGGATTTCAAACAAGCCTTTAACAAATACATAGCCAACTTGAAAACTAACCAAGAGTCAATATGAGGGAATTAATGATCAGAATTAAACTCCTACAGAAACAGTCTATATGCAAATGGTAGTTTACATTTCAATCAACTGTATAATGAAATATATCTCTCAGTTTACTCGTAGAGTGATTAAATTGATTTCAAAGATATTTTTCCAGCTTCAAGTGCCAATCAAAGAACTCTTAACTAGTAATTATCTGAGGCAGAAAACACTGAAACCAAAGGCGATCTACTTATCCCTGTCTGGTCACTGGATGGCAAAACTTAGCTGCTCCTGACGTGATTTTCATGACAATAATTAACAGCCATGACCTTACAGATGACAAAGAGCTCTCTACATATTACGACATCTGATTCTCACACCCATACTACAGATAAAGGAAACTGAGTTCCAAACAAGTTAAGTGCATGGCATGAAAAACTAAACCAAGATTCAAATGGAGGGTTGTCTCCCTCTATATCCCATTCTGTTGTCAATAGAGCAAATACATTCACCACCACTGCTACCCTCATTTCCTAGCAAAGGCAGAAAGTAAGATTATGTGATTATTGTCCCTCAAAGGAGCAGTTTTTACCTTCCAAGTATCTATACTTGAGATCTCTTCTTTTTCATGTTTTATAAAATCCACAGACTATCTTTATTCTGCACCAGTTTCTCTATCTTCCCAGAGACAGGCATTTTAAGCGGCAGAGATTTGTGCTAAGGCAATGGATTCTGTTTCCATCAATGAGCTTTAAGCAGGTTGGGGCTGGGGTGGCTATGAGGGCCTCCACAGAGACATCTGGGCTCCTTCAGGTTTTGAATGCTCAGGCCATGGAGGTCATTGCTGGGCTACTCTTCACTCCGAAC
Source organism: Spilogale gracilis (assembly GCA_004023965.1). NCBI lineage: Eukaryota > Metazoa > Chordata > Mammalia > Carnivora > Mephitidae > Spilogale > Spilogale gracilis. The sequence goes on along the minus strand of PITA01000779.1, from coordinate 187,363 downwards.
ACAAGGCTCCTTTGATCTCCCAGCACTCCTGCCACATCCACTGCACAGTGATGCCCAGGACACCTTGTGTGGCCCTGTCCCACCCCCACCTCTGTGTTTTGAAGTTCTGAGGACCCTCATGGAAGGATGCTCTCTGTCGGCTGCCCTAGGCCCTTCCCAAACCACCCCACAACTACTCCTGGTCTGGGGTTTTGCTTTTCTTTGGTTCCTATCCAGGAAAGAAAATCCCTAGACTAGTGGCTCTCAACCTGGATGAGTCCCATTCCCATGGAATATTTTGGAAATATGTGGATGTATTAATTGGTTGTCATAATGATGGGAGTTATATTACCCATGAATTTCATTTTACTTTAAGACAGTATAGAGGACTTCACAAGATATTTACTACATAAAGGAGTCATTAAGCTTTAAAAGGATTGAGGATCACTGCCTTCAACTGTCTTTGCTTCCTCTTCCCAGGGTAATTTGAGGAAGGGTGGCCACAAAGCCTTATGTTCCTGGGACCCAACCCATCCCATCCCTTCTCCTCCCCTTCTAACACCCCCTCCCCATAGGAAAACCCCATCTAGTCCTATGGTTCAGAAAACCTGTCTATAACTCCCTTGGACTTCACTACTCTCTAGGCCCTTCATAGTCTCAGTTTTTAGTCAAAGCCTGGCCAAAGCTTCTGCTGTCACCCCCACTCTCTGAGGCAAGGATGCTACCCAGACAGAGGAAGGGTAACCAGGTAAAGAACATACTAGGGAAAACACATCTGCTAGTATTTCCAAACACTCTCCCATCATATCATCAAGAAAGGCCTGCTTACTTAGTCATTTGATCCAGTCTCCAGAATGGTTTTGTCATCTCATCACAGCCACAGCACAAGACATGGGAGGTGGGAGAGAGGCTGTCAGGAAGCTATTAGATGGACTCACTATCACTATTGCGAAGTTGCAGCACCATCAACACACAGCAGCGCCCAACGCAGGAGGGTTCTAGTCAAGCATCTGGCTTCCATCTTCCCGCTTCTCCACCCAGGGTTCTTACTCACCTTCGGGGCCTTGCCACAAATTCCCCGATCCTACTTGGGCAGAACTGCTCCTGTTTCTATACTCCCATGGCACATTTTATACATTTCAGTCTTAATGCGCTACATGGGATAAGAGGTCACCTCTGCATGGTCACCAGAATTTGACACTATGCCTTCAGTTCATCCAAGGGAAAAAAACAAAAAAATCAACATAGTGCCATAAGATAGCTCTGCACCCATCCAAAAACCATGCTACTTACTATTTCTAACCACGTAAATCCAATTGAACCCCACCCACAGGGATTAGTGGGAACTTGCAAAGGACCTCTCTCCAACTTCTTGGGGTTGCCCTGGAAGCCCCGTGAGAGGTTGTGCAGCCCAGAGCAAGTGGGTCCCCTGTTATCTGTTTACAGGAGACAGAGCCAGCTACTTCTTTATAGAGCCCAGTCAGAACAAAATAAAAGTGCAGCTCTGTGGTTCAACAAGGATGAAGAATTTCAAGACAGTGTCAGCAGAGCGTTAAAGCAAGTGCATCTGCACAGGCCACAGGCCCATGGCATCAGTCCAGCCAACAGAGGTCTCTTGAATGCCCCCAGCCCCAGAGCAGGAGCGGTTTCTTTGGTAGCCTGTGACTTCCCTGCCTCCTTGACTAACTTTTCTACCACTCCCAGGCTGCATGCAAATGGGGTACCCCGTAATACATGGGAGATGGGAGAGAGGCTGCATACAAATGGGGTACCCTGTAAATAGGGGCCAGGTGTCTGCCACACAAACAAGTCCTATCTTCCCCCTCCCAGAATGAACCCTTCCTTTTCTAGGCTTCCAGAAGTCTTTCACCATCATAGATCAGGTTCCCCCAGCTCGAAGCCAACCTCACCTCTCCCCTTTAGACACTTGTTCTGATGAGCCTATTCTTGCGAACAATGGCCCGGGACAGGAAGCTTTCCTCAAAGGACCCTGGCACAGAAAGAAGCACTGCAAGAAGATCCTAGACTTGGGATCCCAACCCAGGGGATAAGGCAGGCAATCAGCCTCATTGTCAGTTGACAACGGTGAGCTGAAGCACGCACAGCACTCCCATCTACAAAGGTAGCCACAGCACCGTGCCGGTAAGCGGTTAACAATGGGCTCTCTGAGAGAAAGAGGAAAAAACAAAACTGACTTGTAGCATTTGCTGGTGTTCGCGGTATAAATATCCCCACTCCGGCTGGTCTCAGTGATCTCAGGCTACCACTGTGAAGTTAGTGAAGGCAGAGCTGGGAAGCTGTGCATACTCTCTCTCACATAGGCTGGCAGGGGCCAGCGCCAGCACACGCCAAAGAAAGGGTGCCCGCCCAGTACTGCCACGTGGGTTGCGGTTCGCAGCTCTTCTGAACTTTCAAAAAGACTGGAAACTAGATTTTCATGTTTAATGCCTCCATTGCTAAATATTGGCTACTGATTCAAATCTTATAAATATACTCTGGAAGTCAAAGCTGTGCAGGCCAACCGAGCGTCCTGAGTCTGGAATCCTGACCTGGCCAGAGAGCTCATATGGTAATGAGATGCAGAGGGAAATCTCACCTCTTAGTCCTTCATATTTGCTACATCGTGCAAATAACACATTAACATTTCAGATTACCCTGCCCTACTAGCCTCTCTCATGCACTCACCCATCAGCCTCACAGAACATTCTGAGGCTTGTGACTGCTCAGCCAGAACCATTTCCAGTTCCTACACTGAAAGATGCAGAGTGCTCACTTCAGCAGAACACACACTGAAATTGGAATGAAAGAGCTCAGATAGAGATACCAGCTCTTTGGCATCTTCCCAGTGATATCTACAATATTGGCAAAATATAAAAGTAATTGATAACAATGATCGATGGTGATGATCAAAGATAATGACATACATTTAAAAGCACGAGGCTCCAGGTTTGCCGGGTGCAGTTTTTCCCTTTTCCTCCTCTCCTGTTCTTCTTGGTGATACTTTATGTACATTCCATGTCACTCAGCAGCTACAGGAGACGGATGACTATGGGAGCAAAAGATAGCAGGCGGAAGTAGTGAGAATTTTCTCTTGCCTGCAGCAGACAGCTGAATACATTTTTCAAGCCTGAAACATCATAAGAACAGAATGATTTTTTAAATGCCTTTTCTTTTATTTTCATTCATTTGCTTTTGTGGTTTTTTTTTTTTAATTGCTCATTTTGCTTAAGGAGCCTCAAGGCAGGAGCACAGCAAAGTATCATTAATTAAAATATTTAAAATTATAGCAGTGGTAACAATGCTCCCTTATAAGCTCAGGCAGCACAGACAGCAAACACAATTATTATCCATAATAACAGCCAAATCATAACTACTCAGAGACAATGCATCCTTCCCAGAGTGCTAAGTGACTATGACAATGAGTAAATCATGACTACCTAAAATGAGACTAGATGGGATCTCTGGGGCACCCTGGGTCTGTGCAGAAATCTTGCCATTCCTCCTCCCTTAACCTCAGCCCACATGAGGGTTTTCTAAGTGGAAAACTGCTGCATGGCAGCCACTTCCCCAGCTTTTCTCTAGGAATCTAGGGGGACGCTCAGCCGTGAATCAGCCAGGGCCCCGTGTGCCAGCTGGTACACCATAAACAAGTTAGTGCTTTTCCTGCACCTGGAAGACCCCTCTGTAGGAAATAATTCCCATTAAAAATAAACCCACTAGAGTAGAAATGATAATAATTTATGTTAAATCTTTTATTACCAACACCATTCCAAATGATGAAGAGAATTCCTCATTCATTCATTCACTCACGACTTACTAAGTACCCACCATGTGCAGATTCTGGGCCATGTCTTCTTCTAGGCACCACAGAGATACTGAGATGGGAGACCTGGTCCATATCTCTAGTGAGCTCAGAGTTTATCAGGACAGACGCAGATAGTGACAATACAGTGAGGGACAGGTGGCATGGGAAAAAAACAGAGAGGCACCCAACCCACTTTATCCTGGCACAACTGACCTAGAAGCCCTGTAGAAGCCCCAAAGAAAAGGAGGGATCATGGAGTGCTTCTCAGAGGAGGTGATACCTAACTTGACTCCTAAAGGTACTCACAGAAAATGCTACTGGTTTCCCTCCCATACCTCCTTGGCACTTAACACGTCCTTGCAGGCCCAGCTTCCAACTGCCAACTGTCAACTGCCAGCATCTGCAACTCTGGGGCCAAGGGGTCCTCCCACTACTGTAGAAGCTCCACCTGCTTTAGCTGCTGGCCGGAGTGCCAGAGAATTAACTCCTCCTGAGAGCAGCCTGCAACCAATGACACCTGGGAGTTGAAGGAATCTCATCTCTCAGGACAGATAACTCAGAGGCCAGTTCTTCACTTCTCTACACTACTTCTCAGAGTTCTCCAGGGGGATTAAGCCAGTTGTCCAAATAGGTATCTTGCTTGACTGCCTTTAACTTCCTTATGCCTTACCAACGCACTTCCCTCAACTCCAGTATCTCACAGGATCATCATCTAAATCATCGATTTGCACCAAAATCCTTGTTTCTAAGAGTGCGTCTGGGCCATCTCAAACTAAGACAGTGCTTCGCATGCAGGGAACAACATGGGAAAAGTCCAGACAGAGGCAGGATATAGTTAGGAACTGCAAATAAGTTAGCGGGGTAGGGCTGAAGCAAGGGGTGAGTGAAAGAGGAGCAAGTCCCTGCAGTGATGATGGCCAAGATTACACAGGCCCTCTCTTAAGGTCCTTCTCAGTTTGGGCCTTTCCACGAGGAACTCTCATACACATTTAGGTTAAGTATACAAAATTACTCACGTGGTCCCTTATGCCACACTGCCTCTCATCTTGGCTCCCCCCCTTCTCATTTTATCCTATCTCAATTAAGTGATCTGGCCTCAAACACTTTATCCTGGCACAACTGACCTAGAAGCCCTCTAGGAGCCCTACTTGTCCTCAGTCCCCAAACCACTGGCCCAACAGTACTGTCTGATCACCAGTCTCCAAAATGGCTCTGAATGAGTCCTATTCCACCCAATATTCATAGCTTTACATAATCCCCTCCCACTTTGTTCCAGGGTCAGTCTGTATGACCAAGAAAATACAGCCAAGTGACAGCATGTGACTTTCAAGCCTAGATCATGAAAGACACTGTGGTTTCTGCCGTGCTCCTGGACCACGTCCTCCGGCGGAAGCTAGCTACCGCATTGGGAAGGGTCTTATGCAGCTCTTGGGTGAAGTCCACGTGGTGAGGAATGGAGACCTCCAGCCCACAGGTAGCAAAAACCTGAAGCCTCTGGCCGTAGTTGCTGGAGATATCAACCCCAAGCAAGTTTTTGGACTACTACAGACCCAGACAATACCTTGACTGCAATGGGAAGAGAGACTCTGAGCTAGAAATACGCAGATAATTCACTCCCAGACTTCTGAGTCTCAGGACCTGGGCAAGATAACACTTATTGTTTTAAGCCACTAAGTTTTGGGATAAATTGTTATGATGAAGGAACAGAAGGCAAGCTGAGGGCAAAACACAAGCAACCTCCCACCCACTCCCTGGTGGGATAAGTGTGACATTCCTCAGGTACTCCTGGCTGCCCAAAAGCTAAGGGAAGGGAAAAACAAATGGTTAACTGATAGAGATCACATTCCTGCAGGACAGGAGTCCTCATCAGTTTACAGATTTCTTAATGATTTACAAAAAAAAAAAAAAAAAAAGCATTCTTGTCAGTAGCCTAACTTACAGAGACCCACAGATTCAATTTCCTAAAGCCGTAACATCATCCTCTGCTGCAGGAGTGTTGTGGGAAACAGAGGCAGAAGGGAATTTCTTTAATGATCTGCAGCCCATTGAAAAGGACTGTGATAGGAAGAATGTAACTTTCTTCCAGGAAGCTCCCAACTGTCTTAATGTTAATGTTTTGCTAGAGGGAAAAACAATGTAAGCGTGACTATAGCTAGGCCTCCAGTATCCTGAAAATCTTCTTTAGCATCGGAATGTCCTCTTGGACACCTCCCTTTTCCTTACCTTCCCCAGTTTCCAAATATATAACCAGCCTTTTCTCACAACCCCAGTGTAGCAGCTCTTTCTGCCCATGGATCTTGTCGCCATGCTTTAATAAAATCACCTTTTTGTACCAAAGAGTCTCAAGAATTCTTCCGCTCTAGACCTTACCAAGATTCCAAAATTATATCAGTTACACAGCAGTAGATAACTAATACAGTCATATTCCTACTCCACATTCAACCTAGCCCCACCTCTCAGTCCTAAGACAAATAAGAAAGGAAAAGATTACAGCAGATGAGGAACATCCAAGAGACGACAGGAAATGTACAGCTGGAGATAAGAGCCTGGTACCTATGCAGGTTAAACACTAGGGCTGGAGCTCCAATATAAAGTAATGAGTTGTGAGGATATGGGCAGTCAGTGAAGACCCTGTTGTAAAGGAAAAGGCTCAAGAAGTGTGTATGTGGCATATTTGTCCAAATTCTCCCTCTAGATATACTGGTAGAGTCTGTCAGTGTTAACAGCTGGGTTATAAGGAAGCAAACATGCGACAGGTTTTCCTATTTCAAAGATGAAAAACCCGAAAGTTCCAACAGGGCCTATATTAGTTACTACCAAATGCTGCATAAAGAATTATACCATTACTTAGTGGCTTAAAATAATAAACATTTATTATTATCTCACACAGTTTTCATGAGTCTGGAATATGGAAGCCACTTAGATAGGTGGTTCTGATAATATATATAAGAACATTTGTCATAGCATTGTTGTACAATAGCAAAATCGTTACTGTATTAAATTTTAAATATTATATTAATAAAAATGATCAAAATGTGCAATAACAGCAAAAAGATCTATGCATCTGATAGGGCGCCTGGGTGGCTCAGTTGGTTAAGCGACTGCCTTCCACTCAGGTCATGATCCCGGAGACCCGGGTTCGAGCCCCACATTGGGCTCCCTGTCAGCAGGAGGCCTGCTTCTCCCTCTCTCAGTCCCTCTGCTTGTGTTCCCTCTCTGGCTGTGTTTCTCTCTGTCAAATAAATAAATAAAATCTTTTAAAATTATAGAGTATGATTCCAATTTTATTAAATGTTCAAATTATATTAAAAGAATTCCATGTGCCAAAATGAATTTTAGTAATATTAAGTTATCCATTACTAAGTAACAATCTACCCCCAAAACTAGCGACTTAAAACAATAACCATTTATTCGTTCGGTGAGTTTCTCTGCTGGTCTCTCCTGAGGTCTTTCCTGATGCTGCTGCAATCACTTGGTGGCAAGACTGAGACTGAACATCTAAGAGACCCTCCGACACCTGTCTGGTGCCCCAGGTGGGATGGTTAAAACAATCCGGTTGCCTGAACTTCCATCTCTCTCTGTCTCTCTCTCCAACACAGCAGCCAGATCTCTTCGCATGGTAGTTCAGCACTCCTAAGAGAAAGTATTCCAAAAGAAAAACCCCAAACATGCAAGAATTAGTTAAGTCTATGCTAGTGTTACATTTGCTAATATCCCATTAGCCAAATATAGTCGCATGGTGTGTTAGGGCTATCCAGAAAAATGGAACCAATAGGTTGTGTGTACGTACATGCCTGCTAATGTACCAGCACCCGCACACACACGTGTCTGAAATTTTAGGGTAGGCTGACAGACTGGACACTAAGGCAAGAGTGGCTGCTACAGTCTTGAGTCTGAATTCCACAAAGCAGCAGGCTGGAAACTCAAGAGTTTCCCTGTTGTCATCTTGAGGAGAATTTCTTCTTCAGAAAACCTTGGTCTTTGTTCTTAAGGCCTCTAACTGATTAGATGAGGCCCACCCACAATATAAAGGGTAATCTGCTTTACTCAAAGTCTGATCTGATTTAAATATTAACCGTATCTTCTTTTTTAAGATTTTATTTATGTATTTGACAGAGAGAAACACAGCGAGAGAGGGAACACAAGCAGAGGGAGTGAGAGAGGGAGAAGCAGGCTTCCTGCTGAGCAGGGAGCCCGATGTGGGACTCCATCCCAGGTCTCCGGGATCATGACCTGAGCCGAAGGCAGTTGCTTAACCAACTGAGCCACCCAGGCGCCCTAATCGTATCTTTAAAAAAAATACCTTCACAGCATCCCGAAGACTTGTGTTTGACCATACAACTAGGCACCACAACCTAGCCAAGATGACGAATAAAATTAACGATCACCCACCGATGACCAAGCCCAGAGTCAATGTGGGAAGGGTCTACACAAAAGCATGAATACCTAGCAGCAATGCTCATTGGCAACCACCAACAGAACAGGCCACCAACATCCAAATGTATCTGGATGGCAGGTTTTTTCCCTTTTCTTATCTGCATGTTTCAAATTTTCTGCAAAGAATATAACATTTTGGAACAATAATATGTTATATAATTATTCATACTCATTATTTTAAAATGCAAAACATACAGAAAAGTATCAAAAATAAATCAACAAATCACTGGGAATCTCACCAATCAGAAATAATCAGTGTCAATATTTTGTGATCATTCTTGCATTTTTGTTTATATTTATACAGATGTTATGAAAGAGGGAAAAGAAAAGATGGGGAGAGAGACAGCCAGAGATTACTAAAAATGAGATAACTGTATATAAATTAAAATTTGTGATTTAATTTATAAATTTATATTCTTGAACTTAAGAGAAGAAACTGGAGAAAATTTGAAAGACTTACAGTACATCAAATGTTTTTTCACCCTTGAGAGATATCAACTTCTTAAAAATTACCCTAAGGTTAGGGGCATCTGGGTGGCTTAGTCAGGTGAGCATCTGACTCTTGCTTTCAGCTCAGGTCATGATCGCAGGGTCATGGGATGGAAGCCCATGTCTGGCTCCATGCTCAATGGGGAGTCTGCTTGGGATTCTCTCTCCCCTTCTCCCTCTGCCCCTTGCCCTGCTTACATGTGCTCTCATTCTCTCTCTCTCTCTCTCTCTCTCTCTCTCTCTCTCTCAATAAATAAATACATCTTTTAAAAAATTACTCTAAGGTTAAAGAGAATTTTTAAATAGTATGAAAACCATTAAGAGATTTACAGTCATATTTTTTAACTAGAATTTTAAATAATATTGACTAACGGACTACTCCAGACAGCACGGGGATGATAATACTCTCACACTTCCTCCAGCTTTCCCTTCCCTGCCCCACCTTGCAACATCTGCGCTTAGGTTGGCTTTACTTTGCCAAAGTCTGTAATAGTAGCATTCTATTCCATTCTGTTCTATTGCTCACCTGACCAAACCTGATCCCATTACTAAAGAGCTCTGGTTTCATGCAAGTAGATATAGTGAGTACTCAAATCCAGCTGCAGCTTCATATTTAAGACTGCTTAATATATGGGCATTTCCTTGCTGCACAGGCTTTCCTTAGGTCTCACTTTCCAAACCTCAGAACTTTAATAACATTACTCCATTATGTTTGAAAGTTACAATGGTGTATTGGACAATAACCTAATCTTTCCCACTGTCAGGGACTACTCTGTACCTAGATGCCTGAGGAGTTCCTTCTTTATAAGTTCAAAAATTTAACCTAGAAAAATTATTGATGGCAGTCATTCTCAATATGTTTTCCTTGGCATGTGGTACATGCAGCCACATGCAGATCTGCAGATTTGGATCTTCTCTGAATTATCCCTCTTTGTTGCATTATCTATGGCAGGGGCATCCATTACCTTATTTTGAATCATCTTTGCTTCATTTCCTCTTCTAATTATTTAATCTCTTTTTTCTCTTCCCTCTATATTCAGTATGATCATCTCCAGCTTTCCCTTCATGCCATTAATTCAGTTTTTAGCTATGTCTATTCTATTCCTTGCTATTTTATGTTACTTTATTTCAATTCATTTTCTAGGTCTGCAGTCTCCTTTTATAACTCATTCTGTAGTTTTATCATCTCATCTTTCAGCTCTTGTTTTATCACATTTATATTCCTACGAATTTATTCTCTAAAGGAAAACATTCATGTGGAAGCTACTTCTATCTCCTGATTTATGTTTCTTCCAGATTTCACCCGACTTTTCCATACCGCACCTGACTTTCTGACTAACTGATCCTGTGGTATGTTTGCCTTGTTGCTCTGTCATTTCTTTTCATCTTCTTGTGCTTAATGTGAACAGCTCTGTCCACAACACTCTTCCCTCCTTACTGGGTGGGGCCAGTTTGCCTTCACGCACTCTTGAGTTTCATTTTGAGGCCTTGGTCTTGTTGGTTGAGCCACTTTTCTGTAGCCTGAGAGAGGACAGATCTTTTCTGTAGCCTGAGAGAGGACAGATCTCAGCCAGGAATTAACTCAGTCTTTGGTAAGGAATCTGTGTTCTGAGGTTTCTTCTGAGAACACTAAATGTTTATGACCAGGGCCCACTCCCTGCAGCTGAGGGCATGGCTCACTTCTGTGGACTGTGGTTCATCCTCCAACCTAGCCTGGTGCCTTAGAAAATAACAAGATCTCTCTATACCTTAGAAAATAACAATCCCTCTACCAAAAATATCTCTGGAATTGCACACTGATCACCACCTTTCCAGAAAACAACTGGCAATAAGAATCAAGACCTTATATATCAAGACCTTTACTTATAACATTGATCTAATATCTCTTTTGAGATTCTAGTTGGGGAAAAAAAAGAGGGAAAGCAAAGATTCATTTGCAAAGAAATTCTTCAAAGCATTATATATAACAATAAACTGGAAACAATTTAAATGTTCAACATCAAGGCATGTTGCAGTAAAATCTGCAGCAAATAAAAATAAGGTTTATAAAGAGCTTTAAAGATAAGATTAGATGCTTCTGATATAATATTAAGTAAAAAAAAATAAAAAGTTAAGAATACAGTAAAATCCAACTTGCGTTTTCAAAATGTATAAGAACCAACCTATGAGGACCCACTAGAATCAACACTTTAGGAAGGTAAGAACCATGACTGTTTTGTTCATTCCTATATAACCTATAGAACCTAACATAGTGCTTGGCATATAACAGAGCCACAATGAATATTTATGAATAAATGAATAAATTAATTCAGCAAAAGACATTTATCTCAGGATTCAATAGCAAGAAGTTGTTTCTCAATGGCTTTGGTTTTACAGATCTCTGATCATGCTCTGACTAGTAGAAACGATAACACATTTAGTTAACTGACACAGAGGCTGTCACAAAACACATTTTGTCTATCACTATCTCATTTCCTCTAGCCTTATTTTTTGACAGGAATTCTTTAAAGAAAACAGCTTTATAGGTATAATTTGCATACCATACAACTGACCCACTGTAAGCATACAATTCAATAATATTTGGTAACTTTATAGAATTCTGCAACCATCACCACCACCTGGCTTTAGAACATTTCCGTTACCCAAAGAAATTCCTTCAAACTGATTTGTAGTCAATGCCCATTCCACTCTCAACTCCAGATAACCACTGAGCACACTTCTGCCTATATAAATTTGCCTAACTGGACATTTCATATGAATAAAATCATACAACATGAAGCCTTGGCAACCGGTTTCTTTCACTTAACATTCTGGAGGTTTATGTTGTAGCATACAACATAACATCCACATTCTACATCTCTTTTCATTGCTGAATAGTATACCATTGTAAGAATATACCACTTCTGTTTAACCATTCCTTGATAACCAGTTGATAGACATTTGGACTGCTTCCAGTCTGAGGTTATTATGAATAATATTGCTATGAACACTCATACGAGTCTTTGTATAGACATATGTTTTCATTTCTCTTCAGCAGGGTAGTCCTAGAAATGGAAATGATGAGTCACAGGGTAAGTTTTTTGTTTCTGTTTTTGTTTTTTTAAACTTTAAAAGCTGAAGCATTTTTCAAAGTGGCTATACCACTTGAAATTTCCACCAGCAATGTATAGGAGTTCTAGTTTCTCCACATCCTGGCCAGTACTTCAGATCATCTTTCTTAATTTTAGCTGTTCTAGTAATGGAGTATAGGTATCACATTGTATTTCTAATTTGCACTTCCCTAATTAATAATGTTGATAACCTTTTCTTGTAGTTCAAAGCCACATGTATGTACTATTTATGAAGTATCTATTAAAGTGTTTTGTTCATTTTTTAATTGGCTTGTCTGCTCATTACTGAGTTTTAGGAGTTCTTTACATATTCTGGGTAGAAGCCCTTTAGCAAATATATATCATGCAAATACTTTCTCCAAGTCTGCAGCTTGTCCTTAAACTTTCTTAATGGTATCTTTTGAAATGGAAAAAGTTTTAATTTTAATGAAATCCAATTTTTTGTTTTTGTTCTTTTTTGCCTTAAGCTTTTGATATAATATCTAAAGACACTTTGCCTAACTTAACATCACAAAAATGTTCTATGTTTTTTCCAGAAGTTTTCCAGCTTATCTCTTATATTCAGGTCTTTGATCATTTTCAGTCAATTTTTGTGTATGATGTAAGACAAATGTCTAAGCTCATTTTTATTTTTCCAGATGGTTATTCAGTTGTCCCAGCACCATTTGGTAAAATAATTATTCTTCTTCCCATTAAATTATCTTGATACTTTCTTTGAAAAATCCATTTGACTAGAAATGTAAAGAGACTCAATTCTGTCCCATTGATCTATATACCTACGCTTATATCAATACCACAGTATTCTGATTATTATGATTATATATAAAGTTTACAAATCAAGTCCTCCTATATAGTTGTTTTTTTTTCAAAATTGTATATCCATATAAATTTTAGGATTAGCCGGTCAATTACCTCATAATTCTGCTGGGTTATTGAGACTGCATTAAATCCAAAGGTCAATTTGGGAAGAATTAAGATGTAAATAATCTTGAGTCCTCCAATTCCTAAACATGGATTTTTTTCTCCATTTATTTAGATATGTTTTAATTTCTCTAAGAAACTTTATGTAGTTTTCATTGAACAAATATTACACTCCTTTGCTAAATGTATTCCTAAGTATTTTATCCTTTTTGGTCCTTTCATGAATGATATTAAGAAGATTTTCATTTTTGGGGTTTTTGTTGCTAAGATATATAAAACACAACTAATTTTTATATATTGATCTCATATCCTGCACCTTGCTTAATCTGTTTATCAGTTTTCATAGTTCCTGTGTGGGATTCCTTAGGATTTTCTATATATGAGATCATACCATCTGTGACTAAAGATAATTTTACTTCTAACTTTCCAATCTAGGTGCCTTCATTCACTCACTCACTCATTCATTTGTTCATTCATTTTTGCCTTATTGTACTAGTTAAAACTCCAGTACAACACTGAACACACAGCAAGAGTGGACATCTTTACCTTATTCTCAATTTTATGGGGAAAGAATTCAGCCTTTCAGCATTTAATATGGAGTTAGCTATTATAAGCTTTTTATAGATTCCCATTATAAAGTGGAGGAAGTTCCCTTACCTTGTGTAATATTTTGATCATGAAAGGGTGAATCTTGTCAAATGATAGTTCTACCTTTATTGAGATAATCAGTTAGTTTTTGAATTATATTCTATTACTACCGTGTATTACATTAGTGGATTTTTAGCTGTTAAACAAACTTTGCATACCTTAGATAAACGCTATCTGGTCATGGTGTATAATATTCTTTATATACTGTTGAATTCAGTTTGCTAACATTTTGTTTAAAAGTTTTTATTTATGGCGGCGCCTGGGTGGCTCAGTTGGTTAAGCCACTGCCTTTGGCTCAGATCATGATCCCGGAGACCCGGGATCGAGTCTCACATCAGGCTCCCTGCTCATTGGGAAGCCTGCTTCTCCCTCTCTCACTCCCCCTGCTTGTGTTCTCTCTCTGTCTGTGTTTCTCTCTGTCAAATAAATAAAATCTTTTTTTAAAAAAGTTTTTATTTATGTTCACGAGGGATAGAAATCTTTTCTTTTTATGTCTTTCTCTGGCTTCAGTATTAAGGTAATATTGACCTCATATAGTGAGTTGAGGAATTGTTCCTACCTTCTCTATTTTTTTTTTAAAGGTTGAATTTTTGTAAATATTGGACTGAATTCACCAATGAAGCCAACTAGATTTAGGGTTTTCTTTGTGAAAGATTTTAAATTACTACTTCTATTTCTTTACTTATTACCAGCCTACTGAGAGATTGAGAGAATGAGAGGAAGGAGCGGCAAAGGGAGAAGCAGACTCCCTGCAGAGTAGGGAACTGGACACAGAACTTGATCCCAGGACCCTGGCATCATGCCCTGAGCCAACAGCAGACACTTAACTGATTATGCCACCTAGGTGTCCCATTTGCTTTTTATTTTCTATTCCACTGGTTTCTACTTTGCTCTTTATTATTTCCTCCCTTCTGTTTGCTTTGGGTTTAATTTTACTCTACCTTTTTTTCTAATTTCTTAATGGAGAAGTTAAGGTTATTAACTTAAGTCCATTCTTCCCTTTTCATATAGACATTTGGAACTATATATTTCTCTGTAAGTGCTGCTTTATTTTCATCTTGATATGGACCGTGATACATTGTCTTTCTATTTTCATTCAGTTCAAGATTCTTTCTAATGTCCTTTTCAGACTGCTTTTTTGACCAATGGGTTATTTAGGAGTATGTCATTTAATTTTCAAACATGTGTTATTTTCCAGAGCACTTCCTTTCTTTCTCTGAATTCAAGTTGTTCTCTGCTGTCACTTCCTTTCAGCCCAAAGGATTTCTTCTAGCATTTCTTGTAAGGCAGGTTTTCTGGCAACAAATTCTTTCAATATTTGTTTCTCTGGGAATGTTTTTATTTCACCTTCATTTTTGAAGAATAGTTTTGTTAGATTTAGAAACTTTTCCTTTCTTTCAATATTTTGAATATGTTATTCCACTATCTTCAGACTCCATTATTTCTGGTGAAAAGTTAGCGTTCATGTTGCTTCTCTGTACATAAGAAATTGCTTTCTTGTTTTTATTTTCAATATTTTCTCTCTTTTTTTGGCTTTCAACAGTAACACAATGATGTCTCTATTTGTGTATTTCTTTGCTTTTATTATGCTTGCGTTTTACCAAGCTTCTTAAAACTGTAATGTTTTTCATTAAATTTTGGAAGTTTTTGACCATTAATTCCTCTCTTTCTGAAATAACCATTACATGAATGTTGGCACACTTGATGTTGGCTCACGGGTCACAGAGGTTGTATTATTCATCTTTGACCTTTTTTCTCCCTGTTAATTAGCTTGGGTAATTTCTGTCTATTTACCTCCAATTTGAAGATTCATTCTTCTGCTATTTAGCCACTCTAGTGAACTTTCATTTAAGTTATTATACTTTTTAAATAAGATTTTTTTAATTGCCCTATTTTTCTTGAGATTCACTTTTCACTAAATCCTTGTTAGTCTACTTTTGTTTAATTCTCTGAGTGTGATTTCTTTTAAAGGACTTAAAATACCTAATTTGAAGTCCTCATCCATCAAATTCAGCATCTGGAGAAATTCGGTTTCTACTGACTGCTTTATTTTTCCATACCATAAGTCAGATTTTCTTGATTTTGACATGTATCATAACTTTTTATTGAATCTTGGACATTTTAAATCATATATTCTGGCAACACTGGATTTTGATTCCCCTCCACCTACCCATCCCTAAAGATTACTGTTGCTATCATTGATTTGTGCTTCTCTGTTGAGCAACTTGCCTAGACTTGGTCTGTGAGATCTGTCTTCTCCATTGTGTCTGGCTTCTGATGTCTCTGTTCAGTTTTGTTCTGATTTTTTTATTTTCATTTTTAAGCCCAACTTCCTAAAGTTCACCCTAATGTCTGTTCAACCACAGATTAATTACAGGTTATGCTCAAATACCTTGAGCCAAGAAGGCTTCCATTCTCTGTTGATGGATCGTTGTGTGAGTTAGGGAACTCATTCAAAATTCACAACATTTTCAAGTCTCACCTGGAGCTTACTTTCCACCAGGCCCTCTCAGGTTTTCTCACATACTCCTCAGTACATGAGCCCAGGCTCTATGGGCCAGGGATGTGCAGATGGCTTAGGCTCATTCTCATTTCTTCTGTTCATATGCACCGCCTCAGTCAACCCAGGGTATGCAGAGAACACATCAAGCCTATTATGGTTGTCTCACTCCCAGAACTTCCTATTAAATTTCTAACCAGTCTGTTAGTTCACTGCATGCCCCAAGGAGACCCACAAACTGAGACTATCAAAGCCACTAGCCTTCTCTGTTTTCTTGCTGCCAAGATCACCACTTTAATTGACAACAGTCCAAATCAAGTAAGCCTTTTCTGGAAGTGACAACAAACAACTGGTTGTTATGGCCTTCCCTATGTACATTTAGTAAACTATTTGCAAAGATAGAGGAGGGATGGAAGCAGCCCCACTCAAGAATACCACATACTTCAACCACTCTTAACCAAAATTCAATTGCTTTCATGAATAAATGCTTTGCTATTAAGCTAAATGGTTGTTTTTTGATAGTGTTATCCAGTTTTATAGTTTCTTGGTGAGGAGGAGGGAAATTTGTTGACCTGTGTTTCACATAGGCATGCTAGAGGTGAAGCAGGAAAACTTTTAAAAATCAGTTTCATGTTATGTGTTCTTTTCTTCACCAAATCATTTCAAATCCCTTCTCTAACAAGGCAAAAAAGAAAGAAACAAACAAGAGGGAACAAGAAAGGAAAAAGAGAAAGAATTTCCAAAGTAAGCAAAAATATTTTAAATAAGCAAAAATATTTTAAAGGAGATTTCACATGCTTTTCCTGCCCTTTTTTATATTTTCACTTTCCATTTTGTTATTTCAACTGTATATTTTTTATAGTTTTCAAATAGTTAGCTAATAAATGTTATATTCAAAAATTAAATTGAAAATTTATGTGTGGGGCACCTGGGTGGCTCAGTGGGTTAAGCTTCTCTGCCTTTGGCTCAGGTCATGATCTCAGGGTCCTGGGATAGAGACCCATATCTGGTGCTCTGCTCAGCGGGGAGCCTGCTTCCCATTTTCTCTCTGCCTGCTTGTGATCTCTCTCTCTCTGTCCAATGAATAAATAAAATCTTTTTTAAAAAATTAATGTATATAGTCTCCCAGTCCTTTAACCCATTCATCTACTTCGCAACCTCATTCTTCCATGGGTCATTTATTTCATTTTTACTTTTATTTTTTATTTATTTATTGCATGTACTACCTGAGTTTCTTTATGTAAATATAAGCATATATAAAGATTTTTTTTCCTCCTTTTTCTAATAGGAGTCAAAACCTAATACATTTTCACTTCATAATCGACTCTGGAAAGCTTTCCAATTCCTGCCAGTTTCCTCACGGTTTTGTGGAATTGTGTTCATTTCATTATAGACGAAGCATGATTTATTTGACCAGTTCATTACTGACGAATCACATACAGGAAGTCTCTGCCCACAGTCTAGGTGAAGCTAGGAAAAAGCCCTTCTGCTTCTAATGCTCCTCTGAGCCATTTTTCAACTAGCTGAAGATGAGGGGCTGTCACTCCCTCCAGCCCTTTTCCCAGTCAGCTTACCCTAACTCCAAGTGTGACCACCAATTAAAATGTGATAAGAATGAGAGGCTTAGGAGAATGCTGAGAGCCCACTTCCTACAGTGGAGAGCTTCTACTGGGGCAGCCAAGCCAAATTTGATCTCACTCAGCTCCTGCATATACCTGTGGATATGTTTCCTGACTCCCAGTTGTAAAAATAAGGTTCTTACTATATAGGAAGAAGACATGGTAAGAGTTTTACCTTTACAATAATAATTCTTAAAAAAATACACTCATTCCCTGAAGTTGTAAGCTGAAGGTTAAGTTAGGAGTCTTATAGCAAGAAGGTTTTAGGGAACTTGATACTGCCTCCTTCTCTAAGAATTTATGCCGAAGTTGCTACTGAGACGAGGGGTTGGATCAGTGGACTACTATATTAGCACCACATGCCCTTGGCCATACCCTCCTCTATCCGATCCAAGAATGGATGACCAACACCAAAGAGCACAAAGTTTTGACTAGCCAGGGTTAAATAGATTTTTCTCAATCAATAATTTATTCCAGAATACACAGCGCGCATATGAATAGGGGGGGCATTTGAACTGAAAAGTGATGTACAACATGGCTGGAGAAGGCACCTGCCCAGAAGCAACATTATGAACCTAAATTGAAGAAAAATCCCTGTCCTTGATTGCAACATAAAGCCAACTCTCCAATCTGGATCAACTTCAAAGCCCTTCTGGTTTAGCTAAGGCCACGAATGACCCCACTGCTCAAAGCAAAGGGCATTTGTATGGGCAGCAATGTCACAAGCTATCATCAAACAGTATTTGTTCCCAGTAGCAAAATCCCAGCATAAAAAGCTCCCCTTAAATGCAGCCAATATCCCCCACCCAAGCCCCCATAAAACACCCTGACCAAACCCGTCCTCCTCTGCCCTTCAACAGTCTCTCCTTTTTGCACTCCTTTAATTGAACTTGTTTTTGAAGCCCATAGAATTTATTATTCAGAAAACAACCTTCTCTGCAATATCAACCTTAATTAACTGTGTTCTTTTTCTATCGCCTCCCACCCTCCACTTCATGCATTTGAATTAAGGCACTCCGGAGCCCCTGGCCAGCACCCCTCCCCCATCACAGACCCATCAGTGTCTACCAGCCAACCATGACAAGATAAGGGAAAATGGAATTCCTTATCTCTGCCTGCCAATGTGAAAGGGTCAAGGTTACCAAGGAGAGACCTTCCAAAATGAAGGAGAGGAAGAAAAGAAGCCAGGCCTCCCTGGTTTCCATGGAAACAGAAGGTTGAATCATGGCGCATCCCCGAGAGCCTGGCCCGCTTAGCTCTGCTGACATCTTTCCACTTCATTAGCCTCTTTATCAAGTGATTCTGCATAGGGCTAAGTATATTTTGGTGTCAGGGTACACTGTAGATGATTCAAAAACAGAATGACCTTTGCCGCAGATCCCCCAGTGCCTTGGAGAGCCACAGACATCTGCACCCCTCCCTCCTCTCGGTCCTCTTATGGCTCCGCTCACTCCTCACGCTAGTCAAAGCGCCAACACCATGAGGCCGTGGCTGGGAGATTCCCCTACTCAGCAGCCCAGGAAGCCAGGACCCTGGCTGTCAGGGGCTCCCAGCACCCAAGCCAGGAGGAAGATTAATGACTCTGCCAACAGAAAATGAATAAAACGGCCCCAAAAAGACAATAAACGTGGGGCCAACTGCAAGGAAGCCTCTGACAGTAACAAATAGTGACTGACATGGCACTGTGTTCTCTTTCTAGATGACTCTGAGCTGCCAGTGGAAACGCAGATTCATTTAATAAGCGCTTCAGTGAGACAAAGGGGTCTTTGGGGGTTAGGATTGATCTCCACCGCATGCATGTACACACCAACATTTTGTGTGTGAAAAGGAATGTCTGCATTTGGTAGCTGTCCCTTCAGAAATCCAAGGAGCGTGCTATAATTTCCCAACCTTGTCTCCACGCTTCAGCAAATTTGTCACTTGTAGGTTCTCTCAGCCATGAAAATTCTCCTGCAACCAAGAACCCAGGCCTGAAAGGGAGTCAGTTAAGGGACTTAAAACACCTTTGATAAGTTCGACCTCTCCATGTAAGAAATCCCTTACATGTTGGTGTCCAGGGGAGGGATGCTGTTCCTCTTGTACACAGGCTGCAGTGACCTTTACAGGAAGCCTGTTTGGCCAAGAAGCAGTCGAGGGAAGCAAGGAGCAGCAGGAATGAGGCTGACAAGGAGATGTCGGGAGGCCTGGCAGCTGCCTTCCTTGATATTTGCTTTTTTTTTTTTTTTTCCAAAGCAACTTCCAAAGGCTGTGTCATGGAGGCCAGGGAATCTGGGTCCCCTGTCCTGGTGTCAACACCAACTCCATGTGCTCTTGAAGAAGAGGTCATTCGATCTCTCTGGGCATCAGACTGCCATCAGAAGAATAGGATGGCTAGACCTGATAACTGCTCAGATCCCTTTCTAGCTCTGTCATGGGGGTGAGCCCTAATGTGACCCTGCCTCTCAGAACCACACTTCAGCATGGCTCCCTAAGGCTTTTTCCAAAGCCCATTTCCTCGACACGATCTCCACCTCACTTTCCTAGCTCGCCTGGCCAGAGCCTTCACACCTCCTGCTGGATTGGCACCATGACCTCCCACTGGACCCACAGTCTTGCTCTCCTCCCATTCATTCTCCAGAGCAGCAATTTCAGGGTGCAGTCCTGGACCAGCACCATCAGCAGCACCTGGGAACTTGTTACAAAAACAAATTCTCAGGTCCTATTCCAAATCAGAAATTCCAGGCTGGGGCCCAAAGATCTGACTTCCCCAGAACGGAATAGTAAAGCCCTCTTTGACCTGACCCCTGTGGGCCTTTCCAGGTCCTTGTCTGACTACTACCTTCCCTGGAAAATATTTACTGTCCAGCAACACAAACTTGTTATTGTCAAATACAGTGTGCTATGTCACACCCCTGGTCCCACAGAAGTCTTAGCTGGGATGGTCCTTATGGCCAATTCTCACTTCACAGGGCTAAGTCTTTATCAAACTTTAATTCAGTGCAGATGACACCCCTCCAAAAAGATTTTCCAACTTCCTCCACCCTCAAAACTAGGATTGACACCCTTCCCTGTATTTCCAGCATTCCAGGTGTATACCTCCACTTTGTATATCTCACCTTGTGTGGCAGGCAGGATTTTAAAATGGCCTATAAGATTTCCCCATCCTACTCCTACCCCCCCAAACCCTGTGTACACCCCCTGCATAACCTCTGGTACTGTGAATATGATGGATTTCACTTCCATAATGCTATATTGTATATTCTATGTGGTTCATTTTAAAATAGAGAGATTAACCAAGTAGTCCTGACCTGAACACAAGAGCCCCTTAAAAAGTTTCCTTGAAAAAGAGGAAGCCAGAGATTCAAAGCACAAGAGGGATTCAACCCAAAGAGGAGGTTCTCCATTTCTGAAATGGGGGGAAGATGGCCTATGGTAAAGACCTAGAAGCAGCCCCTAGGAACTGAGAATAGTCTCCAGCTAACAGCAACATGGGAATGGGGACTGTAGTCCTACAACCTTGAGGACCTGTATTCTGCCAACAAAAAAGATAAGCTTGGAAGTGGATTTTTCCCACAGTTTCTCCAGACAGGAACCTTGTCCAGCCAACACCTGGATTTCAACCTGAGCTGATATATTGTGGACCTCTGACCTACAAAACTGTGAGCTAACTTTAAACCACTAAATTCAGGGTACTTTGTTACACTGCAAGAACAACAAAAAAACTAGCATACCTTATCATGTCATTGTTGGTTTCATAGCAGCTCCCCCACTGACTGAGCTACTTAAAGTAGAAACTGCTTCAGTCTTTCATGTCTGTATCACTAACACCTGTCTTGGGCATGTCCAGAGCTTAGTAAATGGATGGATAGATGGATGGTTATGGATGGATGGATCTTAGAGCACTGGATTCCATTGTCCCAGCATTTTCTTAGGGATGAATACAAAGAAACAGACAGGGTTTTGTGACTTTGTTGATGTCTTCATCTTCATCTTAACTTGAAGATGTCTTCATCTATTAAGAGTTTTCCCTCCATTTATGTCTTGCAGTTCAATACCTCATAGCACCAGGAGCTAAGGACAGTGCCCTGCTAGACATTTACTCTAGTTCTATCCAATGCCCCTTCTCTTTGAGGTAATGTTGCTTTATGTACAATACTGGTGGCATATAGTGACCAGCCTCCTACCTCAGTAGCCCAAAGAAGAAAGATTCTGACTGTCTCAACTCCCTGGAAGTGCAGACAGTTGGACTCTCAACCCAGAATCCAGAGTGAGTGACATGAAGATGCTGGGATAATCAGGTTTATTCCTAGCAGCTTTAGGTATGTTTAATTCCTGGTGTTTAATGGAAGGTCAAGTGGTATCCTAGTGCAGCAAAGGCTGTACCCTGGCCCAGTTGCCCTGTTACATCAGGGTTCTGACTCAAGCTCTTGGTTTCTTCCTATATTTCAAGCTAGTTCTCTGGCTACCCATTGAACCTCTAAACCTCTGATAGATTCCTTTTCTGTGTAAAAAAAAACCTATAGTTGGTTTTGTTGTTTGCAACCAAGAACCCTGATTGATATAAATTCTGATCATGCTGAAGTGACAGCTAAGCACTTTTCCTATTCCTAAGAGTCTTGGAGACTCTAAGCTTTCTTGGTTACCTGTTATACCAGTTGAGGTTCTTAACTGAAAATAAAAGAACTCTCTGTAGCTAGTTAAAAGTGTAAAAGAAGTTCATTAAAGGATATTCAGCATCTCTGAGAGGCCCTGAAGCCAGGAACAATAGACAAATTTTGCCACCCTCCAGATTGCTCCCATAGGGTCCTTGCCAGCACCCCCACTGGCACAGACACCGCAAGCTGCAACAACACTGCACCCTGTGTTTCCACCAGAAAGCCTGCTACAGCTGCTCCTGGATACCCAATGTCTCTGCCCAATCCCTTCCTGGTCAAAAGGGACTCCTCCTGACACCTGCTTCCTAACATCAGTGGCCTCCTAACTCAAACCTGGCACAGGAGCATCTGCTTGGGAGGACCTTAATTCAAGGGAAACTGGGAAAGCCCATTTCTGGCTTCTCCCTTGAGAAGGCACAGACTCAGAAGGCAAGAAATTCTCCAAACATAGGAAAAGCGTCCAAGAGTTCTGGGTGCCCAAGTGCTTGACAGATATCCTCTTGACTACCAGCATCTTGACTACATCTGTTACAGTGTTAAAAACACCTTGCATCCAAGAATTCCTTCCTAGAGGCTAACCAAACCCACCTGCTGCAAAGCACTAATGTAACCAGAGTCCTCTGTATGCTGCCTTCACTGGAATTCTACAAGAGTTCACCACTGCCTTCCAAATATTTGACACTGACTTTAAGTCCCTTTTTGATTTCCTTTTATGCTGTTTAAGAAGTTAACAATTATGGGGCGCCTGGGTGGCTTAATTGGTTAAGCGACTGCCTTCGGCTCAGATCATGATCCCGGAGACCGGGGATCAAGTCCCACATCGGGTTCTCTGCTCAGCCGGAAGCCTGCTTCTCCCTCTCACTCCCCCTGCTTGTGTTCCCTCTCTCGCTGTGTTTCTCTCTGTCAAATAAATAAATAAAATCTTTAAAAAAAAATAAGTTAACAATTATTTTCTCCTTCTCTCTTCCTTAGGATCCCTGGGAGGTTTCATCACCTCTAAAGTCATTCTCTGAGCTATTCAGACCTGTCTTCAATTGCTCTAAAAGTTCCATTCCTTGTACTGTTGTCTACCAGATAACATAGCTGTTTTCCATTTTCCCTCTTCATGCTTTCTCTCCAGTTTAGACCCTCAGCTCCTTGCTCCACTGAATAGCATCCCTCCCTTAGGCTCACACAACTCTGCTAGGTCCTGATGCCCTATGGCTAAACTACATAGGAATTTTGCAGTGACTTGTTCATATGGGGTGTTCAGAGCTAAAAGCATAGCAGCCCTTCCACCCCCTTGTCATTGCACAATTATAGTGCATACTCAGCTCAGAGGTCGTTGGAATTACAGGGGCTCAAAGAAGATGAAAGTAGGCACACTGCTGCTCCAGAATGAAACTCTCCGCCAATGACTTCTACCAGCTGTGTGACCTCAAGCCAAACACCTTAACCTCTCTGAGCTTCAGACTCCTCATTTGAAAAGTTTAGACAATAATAATATTTGCCTCACAGAACTGTTGAAGTGTTGAAAAGGTGATACATCTAATGTACATACAGTAAGTGCTCAATATATGCCACCTTATAGGGGTAACTTAGAGACCCAGAGTGATCATGGGTGTAAAAATACCTGTAAATTAGAAAAATCCTGTACAATTTCAGGTTGTTACTAACATCGTAGTTATCGATATTATTTCACAAATTAAAAGGTTGTGATATAAGGTTGTGGGTACAACCTTGATAAAATGCACTTCCTAAGAGGACGCTGGTGGGTTTCCATAAAATGTCCTGAGAAGAAGAATGAATGTGATGGTTAATGGCTTAAGGGATGCCCAGATACCTGGTAAAACTACTTCTGGGTGTGTCTGTGAGGGGTTTCTGGAAAATTAGCATTTGATTCAGTAGGCTGTTTAAAGAATGTGGGCAGTCCTCACCAATGTGGGCAGGCATCATCCAACCTGCCAAACTGAACAAAAAGCCAAAAGAACCATGAATTCTCTCACTTCTTGAGCTAAGATGTTTATCTTTTCCTGCCCTCAGATATTAGAGTTTCTAGTTCTCAGGCTTTTGGATATAGACTGAATGATACCATGGACTTCCCTGGTTCTTCATCCTGCAGACAGCAGAATGTGGACTTCTCAACCTGCATAACCATATTAACCAATTTCTGTGAGAGAGACATAGATATAGATACAGATACAGATACAGATACAGATATAGATATTGATTGCCCACTAGTTCTGTTTCTATGGAGAACCCTAATAAAATGATTATATATCCATTACAGACATTCCCAGAATGGTTGAGCTACCCTTGAGATTTATAGAGGCACGAAATGAGGAGACAAGAAGTTGTCCAAAATGATCAAATTTCAGAGACTGTCCTTGAATCTAGTGTTACTGTCTTAGTCAATATCACCTTGGCAGAACAAGGCTTCTACATTGACCTTGGTGGGCCAGACAGTGTTTCCCATCTCCAGTCACATACCCAGCCAGGTTTCCAAGAGGTACCCAACACCCAGACCACCCAGACCAAAGCTAACCTTCCAGACTTGGTTCCCAAAACCTAATTTACAAAGTCAAGGAAATGTCCACAGCAACAGTGCTTCCCACCTGTCTTTGGGTCTGAAATCCCCTGCCTTTACTAACCTCTTTAGGAAATGTTAAAATGGAAAGAGCAATTCAATAATGAACTCTGGAACTGTTACTTTGCTGGAAACTAGTCCAGCAGATGCCTGAATAAGAGCAAAGATAGCAGTTTGTATGGAAAGCAGGTACAGAGTAGAGTTAAATATAAGTTAACAAGAAAGGTAGAAAAATCATATAAAGAATACTTCTGATATAATAAATAGGATTTCCCCATATTAAAGGCTAAGGTGGGTGCCACTGGGGGATGTATTAGGCTCCCTGGGGAAAAGGGTTAAAGAGTGTCATCCCATAACTGTCCATCCTTCCAGGCTCAGCCCTGATAGCCCCTCACCAGGAAGTCTTCCTCAGGCCCTCCATCTCCCTTCAAGGATCTCATAGCATCTAAGCCTCCCCATCAGGACTCTTCCATATCACTAGCTGTGAGCTCTCTGAGGGCAAAATTAGGTCCTACTGCATCCCCAACAGAAGGTATTCCTGGATTTATGTATAGCACCTCAAGTTGAGTCAACTTGCCTTAATGCATTTGCAAGCCACACTTGGAGGAAGGCCCCTTAAGTCAAGACTACTTCTTCTGAATCTAGGTCCTACCAATGGTCCTAATTCCTTTAAATTCAAATACAGCTCCTGTGTGCATCAAGTGGGGGATAAGAAAAGAAGCCCTCCTCTCTGGTTAGCCCAGGAGCCAGCACTCAGCAGCTATAGCTTCTGAAACTCTACAGAGGAAAGATAGATAATATGGCAAGCTAGGTGAGGGGCTAGGCCTCTTATCAGGGAGCTGGCTCTATATAGTTGGCACGCAGTTCTTAATAGGATTACATGTTTCAGGTCAATTTTTAATTTTTTTAATTTCAAGTTTTTATCTAAATTCTAGTTAACACACAGTATAACACTGATTTTAGGAATAGAATATACTGATTCATCACTTATGCATGACACCCAGTGCTCAACACAACAAGTGCCCTCCTTAATGCCCATCACCCATCTAGCTCATTCCCTGCCCACATCCCTCCAACTCCCAGCCCCCAATTTCTTCTTTATCATTAAGAATCTCTTATGATTTGCCTCCCTCTTTTTCTTTTCTTCCTTCCCCTGTATTCATCTGTTTTGTTTCTTAAATTCTACATATGAATGAGATCATATGATATTTGTCTTTCTCTGACTTATTTCGCTTAGTATAATATACCCCAGCTCCATCCATGTCACTACAAATGGCAAGATTTCATTCTTTTTGGTGGCTGAGTAATATTCCATCGCGCACACATTCCACATCTTCTTTATCCATTTATGAGTCAATGGACATTTGGGCTCCTTCCATAATTTGGCTATTGTTGATAATGCTGCTGTAAACATCCAGGTCAATTTTTTAAAAAATATTTTATTTATTTACTTGACAGAGAGAAACACAACTAGAGAGGGAACACAGCAAGGGGAATGAGAGAGGGAAAAGCAGGCTTCCCACCAAGCAGGAAGCCCGAAGTGGGACTCAATCCCAGGACTCCAGGATCATGACCTGAGCTGAAGGCAGATGCTTAACAACTGATCCACCCAGGTGCCGCCCCAGGTCAATTTTTAAAACAAAATTTAAGAACTGCTTTTGTTTATATTTAAAATAAAATGAGGTAATGTCAGTAGTCCCCCTCAAAGAATGTGTGTGTGTGTGTGTGTGTGTGTGTGTGTGTGTATAATGCATCTTGGGGCTGAGGGAGGTCTGGGAAGCCCCTGGGGATGAAGGGAGTGCTGTGTCCCTGTGTCCCCACTACAGAACTGCCACTTTCAAAGACATCCAACCTGCTGCTCTCTAACTCACTGTCTTTTACTTGAGTCACAAAATGAATCTCCCTGCTCCATCGTGGAAACTTATAACTTTCACCAAGACCTCACAGCAGGACTCAAACAAAGAAAAACCAAAGCAGAAAGAAAGCATATCAGATCCAAACATGGGCCCTTCTGTGGGCCCTACCATCCACAAGGCCAATTTAGGAAGCTGCTATCGATTTTCCATGGGAGAGAGAACTAGGCAAAGAGAAAGCTTGTGGGGGAGTCAGGCCAGACAGAGACTAATATCTCATCTCTCTGTGTTATCTTTTTCCACAGTTCAAAAATCAATTAGTGATGAATTTCTCTGGAAACTTCTTAAACAATGTTATTTCATTAAAGATCTGTGCAAGCACCATCAGATCTGCTTTCCAGGTGTGAATTAGAAAATTAGCCTCATCCTTTTAATAATTTCCTCCCTGGTAACGTTACATCAGTCTACACAATGTCTAGTACCAGCTGAGCCGAAGCCAGTGGGAAGCACATAATTCCTTTCCCCCTCCAGTAACAGAAACAAAAGCAGGCAGGATGGAAAAATGCGTACTTCCTAAAACGGGAGCAGGAGACAAAATCGAGGAGAGCCCTGGAGAGGCCACAAGGAGCCTGGGAAGACAGATCTTCGTGGCTACTGGGAGTAACCTGCCAGCAAATAGCAAAGGAAAGGAGTGGAGGGTGATTAGGAGGGTGGCAGTACCTGACAAAGGGGCCAAGAGTCAGGTGGGGGAAGGGAGGGCAGCCTGTTTCCCCTGCAATATGCTGCCTCAGGGAAGCCAGTAAGGGTGTTTTCACAGTGTTGTGTAGCCCCCAGCCCAGACCTATCCATCCCCATCTATGGGCAGTACCACCATAGGTAACAGGCTGGAGAGGCAAGAGCAGCTCTGTGGGCAAGGAGGACTGTCACTGGGGTCAGGCACAACGCTAGACTGACACCACAACATGCAACTGCCTTATTCCCTGCTTCCCTCAACATAGAAGATGAACCCTCATTAATTCAGCCTAATTTGCTAAAGGCCAATCTAATAGACAGTAGTAAGATGCTCTTAAAGGATTCCATTTTATCACTTTCATTTACACAGAGTAAAAAGAACAAAGTCTGCCTTTGATGAATAGATAAAAATGATTAGTAGTTAGCTCATTAAAGCACAATTTAAAAATAACTAACATTTTACTGATTGAACAAAATGACATTAAAACTGTGCCATGCAGGGAAAACAACCAAGTCACCATCCCTGTCTTCAAGGAACGTGCAGTCTGGGGAGAAGGTCAGTATCCAGGTGAGTAAATGATTGCAATAGAGTCAAATGTGTTATTAGAGGTCAGCTAAGGGAGTGGGGTGATGGGAGCACAGAGAAGCCGCATCTTACCCAGACAGAGCAAGCTGGGTACCTAGAAAAGACTTTTTTGGAAGTGCTCCTGGAACTGGTTCTTGAAGAACGGTTAGAAGAGATAGCCAGGTTGTGGGGAGGGAAAGAAGCGGGGAGGGAAAAAGGGGTAAACACATGGTCACCCCAGGCATTTTTATATTAGCCTATGGTTTGCAAACC
Source organism: Spilogale gracilis (assembly GCA_004023965.1). Classification (NCBI taxonomy): domain Eukaryota; kingdom Metazoa; phylum Chordata; class Mammalia; order Carnivora; family Mephitidae; genus Spilogale; species Spilogale gracilis. The sequence goes on along the minus strand of PITA01000779.1, from coordinate 159,232 downwards.
TCATAGTTTACCTGGGTTTTCTCATTTTTTTACTTAGAATAGCCTTCTGAGAGAAGCGCTCTTATTTCACCCTATTATAGATGAAGATAGAGTCCAAATGACTCCCCCAACCCAGCTGGTGAAAGAGGAAGGAACCAAGGAATGGAATCAAGTCCCCTCCACTCCAGACTCCACACCCTGTCAGAAATCTGATGAAAACCACAGACCCTCTTCTCATAAAAAAATGCACATATGCTCACACTCACACACACAAAAATTCATATAAGATTGGATGGCACTCAGAAACCCTCTAAAGCTGGGATCAGCCCAAGGATCCCAGCTAAGAGCTCCTTCTCTGAGCAGAGATAGTCTGTGCTTACGTTGTAGTCACCCCACATTGTTCGGAGAGAAATGCAGACTTCTGGGTCACTCCAATGATTCTACTTTCAAGGAAGTAAATGATCACTCTTCATCAGAATCTATTTAGCCTACTGCTAGTGACCCTTACGTCCTTGGATCAAGCGGAGTAAACCTTCAGCTCCACCACACTGAAACAATCTTAGATTCTAAAGTCTTAGAGTCACATCTTATGCTGACTATGTCCATCCAAAATGAATTCTGTCTTCTGGGGCCTTGGAGATCCAGAGGGAGGCTCACACTCTGCGGTGAGTCTGGGTGTGAGGGCAAGTGAGTGATCAGGTTGATGGGGCTGGAACTCCATGAGAGAGGCAGACAGACATCTGAAGAAGAAAGCCCTTTGGTTCCTTCTCCCACCTCTAGGTCTTACAATATCATAAACAGTTCCAGGTCTGATCTCCCAAGCTCTAAAACCTTGCTGGAAACAATTCTCTCAGCAGCAAAAAAGAATTTTGAATGTAACCACCTCCCCGCTACCCCTGACTGCAAGCAGCAAACTCCTCCTCACCTTGACTGCAGGATCAGGGCAGGGGGGCACCTCTTCTTGCTCACCCCATATGCGCAGTGTGGCTTGGTGCCTGGCCCACAGCAGATAGCTACTAAATATATACTCAAGTGATGTATGAATGATGTTCCATATCTCCCCATCATTGATTCAAGATCATCTCTGGAAATGACAAAAAAGAAAAGGATTAAAAAAAAATCTCCTCCCCCTGCAGGTTTCATGTCTCTACGGCACATTTTCAGAGGTCCCTCTCACTTACCTGGGTATACACAGACACGATGTGCTAGTGGACTTGTTCATGCACCAGCTGCCTTGCCGCAGGACACCCCTCTGCCCACAGCTAGCAGGGTCCCTGCGGGCCTGGGTCCACACTCCCAGGAGGCCAAATGCGCACCCTTGTGGTTTCTGGTGAACCAGCAGCCAGCCAGCCCCACCAACAGCTCTCCTCCCCTCTGGAGAGGACACTAACTGAGAAACTGCAGAATTTAAATGATCCCACAGGAAGGAAATCAACATCTCTTAGAGAACAAATTCTAGGACTGGAGTAGAAACTGAACATTCTGGAAACGATAATTGGTCTCATTTATCTAAATTTAGAAGGTCTGGAAAGGGAAAGAGTAACTATTAAGACAAGTTATTTAGAAGATAAGCCCTTAATCAAAGAGATGAGTCAAACCCAAATTCAAACCAAATTCCTGCTCAAATCAGGGGTTTGAAATATAAGTTCCTTTGGGGATAAAAGTCAGATCTTATTTAACTTGAAAATGAATAAGAACTTTCACAAAAGAATAAACTCTAGCGACAAAAATAGGTCATCTGATGACTATGATAACCACCCAAAATCATTAGTTGTAAATCAAAAACATTTTTAACAAAAGTGATAATACTGAGAGACTGGCTGAGTATTGAAAGTTCACAGTGCTTTGAAATCACCTGCAAAATTGGTCCAGATCAGGTGGGTTAGGTATTTACTGCCTTGCACTCGCTTTTGGTCCCATCCAGCTTGCCATGGATGACCTTGGTTATGCCACTCACCCTCCCAGGTAGGCTCTTCTTTTACCCTCTCCCAGTCTCTTCAACAGCAAAATGGAATTGATAACCACTCATTTCTCCCCCATCTTCAGTTCAGTTCAACACACTTTTCTTGAATGCCAGTTCTTGCCTATAGGTCATGTAAGTAAAAAATTAATAAGACACTGCCCCTGCCTAGGTGATTTTTAAGAGGCTAAGGAGATATCCAGGGTGCTGAAGTAAGGCCTCCAACATAATGGCTAAACAGGAGTTGGAAAGTGAAGAGAGGAGAACGTTCTACTCAGAGGAAACATCAGGAGCAGGAAGGACAGAGAGATGGGACATAATCTAGAGCCAGCAAGGAGTACAGGTAAATTGGTCCTCTCAGACTCCAAAGGCAGAACTGCAGGGAGGCTGTAAGATCTGGGCAAAGCATGTGAACTCTATCTTGTGGGAGGAAGAGTACCATTTTAGAGTTTCCACTATGAAAGTGACTTAGTCATTTGGGTATTTTGGAACAATCATTTTTTATGAAAAGATGTTATGAAGAAAAAAATGAAAAAATAGGATAAATCATGAACTTTAAAAAACAATGAAGGTCATTATGAAATCTACTACATAAGTGATCTCACTTAAGGACAATGATCCCTATTAATAATAGCTCAGAACAGAGCTAGTAGAGGTAGTGAGTAGAACTCATGAAGAAGCTGATGTCCATCCAACACTTTCATCCTCAGCCCAACTTATAGCCAGTGCAGACTCACTGCAGACTTGCAGACTCCCATCTTTGTTGGATCTGGATGCTCTCTGTGGCACTCTGCATGTACCTTCATACCACATTAACCATTTGGTAATCTGTGTCTTGTGTAGTTCATAGGGCAAACTCAGGGTTCTCCATCAGGTCTTAGCTCATCCTCATTGAGTTCAGAAGGATAACACTCCTCATGTCTTGTCAAAGACAACTGAACAGAGAGGGTCCCGGGAACTATGAGAGTCAAGGTCCTTGTCCAGCACAGACACATCTGTCTGGACAGGTGTCCAGTAGGACCTGGCTACCTACCTGTTTCAGTGAAGTTGTTAAGTTTTGTGTCAGTCATTATTTCTAGCCGTGGAGCTTCTGGAATTGTACATCTTTCTAAATACAAAATTTAGCCTCTGAATGTTGCAAAAAAAAAAATCTCTCTGTGTATCTTTCTTTGTCCCTCCTTATTTTTCTTCATAGCACTTATCACAATCTGATGACATATTACATATCTGTATGTTTGCTCACTGTCTATCTATCAAACTGTATAAAAAGAAAAGATTCTGGGGTACCTGGGTGGCTCAGTTGGTTAAGCGACTGCCTTCGGCTCAGGTCATGATCCAGAGACCCGGGATCGAGTCCCACATGGGGCTTTCTACTCGGCAGGAAGCCTGCTTCTCCCTCTCTCACTCCCCCTGCTTGTGTTCCCTCTGTGGCTGTGTTTCTCTCTGTCAAATAAATAAAATCTTTTAAAAAAAAAAAGAAAGAAAGAAAGAAAAAAGATTCTTTCTGTTCACTGCAATATCTTCAGAGCATAGTACAGTGTCTAGTCAAGGTAAAGCCTCAATAAATATATGTGAAATAAATAAATGAAGAACCATAGTACTAATGATAATAGTGCTATCTTCCACTAGCAGCTTTAATCTTTTTTTAACTGTTCACTCTTTCACAGAATGAAATAACAGTACAGATTAGAGAGAAGCATGAATGACTGACAGATTTAGTTATTATATTCATTTCATTAACTCAAAAAACCACTCTAGAGAATTGATATATATGCCAGGCATTTAAAATATCTTCAAAATTTGTGTACAACTTCAAAAAGAAAAAAAGATACTCAGATGGTTTCAAACAAAGGAAAGAATATTTGGGAAATCTGTAGCCTTCAAAATAGGAGGTCCAGATCTCATGCATCCCAGAATGTGAAGGGATTTCACCAAAATTACTTACTCAACCACAATAGCAGATGTGGGAAAGAAAGATGAAAGCTATCGATTGCCATAAATAGCTCTCAAAATTCTTTCTTTCGTAACATCAATCATTTCAAAATAACCGAAAAATTAGGAGAAAGTCCCTAGTCAGTACAGAGGATACAGTGACTTTTAAAGAACTAAAATGCCAAGCAGAATTGGGAGCTTTCAACCTGAATACCAAATAGAAAGGTAGTGGGAATACTATTGATAGAATGAATGCAGCTATAAGAAAAGCATTTGATATAGTGGTATAAAGTGTTACACTCAAAATTAATTCAAATTGGCTTAGCAAAGAGCGCTGCCACATAAATTTAAAACCGGCTGAAAGTCTGCAAACAAAGGGTGATGACAAATGGAAATATATGGACTTGGGGGGGAAGTAGGGTGCACAGGGGTCATCTTTATTAATGATCTGAAAGAGGGAGAGTAAACAGCATGTTAATGAAACTTGCAAATGATGCTAATTTGGGAGGTGTTGCTCTGATCATTGTGGACAGAGAGAGAATGCAAATGAACCTTAAGTGGTAATAAATATGAAGAGGAAACAACACAATGAAATTCAAGTGGGAAAATACAAACCATGCCCCATGCAATGACTCCCCCACTCCCACCCCATAGCCCTTTGACCCTCACATTTGTGAGATGGGGCTGGGGAGGAAAGATTATAACCCTGACTCAGAAAGGTTTAATCTAAGTATTCCTCACTTGTGTAATTTTCCTTCACCTGTCCTTTAAATTTCCACAAAAGGCTTTTCCTGGATTCAGAGCAAGCGTGGTGCTCACCCTTGGATGATGGGGCTCCATAAATTATAGTGCAAGAGAAGCTGTTAAAAGAAAACAAGCAAATAATGAAAGGAATGGGAAAATTGATTTATGAGAAATGACCCAAAGGAGTGGACTTCTGTTAATTGATGGCTAAGTGGTAACATGATAATCATCTGCTGAACTCTCTCCATGACAAATAACCCCTTGGTTGGAAATATTTAGTATCAGACAGGGAACTTCGTTCTGCCTGGCAGACAGTGCCTCCCACTCCCTTGGGGTTGCTACTTTCCTGTGGACGTTCACTAGTGAAGTTCCAATGAGCTTCCCCTTGAGCAGTCTGCCTTCTGGGTCCTTCGCACCCCACCCCTGCCCCCACCAGTCTTACAAGTCATGCTCTCCTCACTTCTGCTGCTGGCCTGATGGACAGCATGAACACAGGGGCCAGAGGGAGCTCAAGGAGGGCACAGACATACTGAGAGTGGACATATATCCCTACAAAAACGCAGGTGGGGAAAGCAAGGTATCAGGATGCTCTCTTCTCAAACAAGCCTCCTTACACTCCAAGAAAATGAATATAATAGCTCCATGCAAACAGATGATTGTATGCGAATGTGGTGACACTATGCTTACTTCTTCAGCAGGTCCAGCCACCCAGATTTGTGACTGGATCTGCCAGGCTGCCCCGTGGCCTAGTGGCCCTCTGCAGATGGAAACTGGAGTACAATGTCTCAAGCTCCAACCCTAGGAAGTTCAAGTGGATGGAGGCTTAGAACCTGTTTGTCTCGCTTCCTTATTCTACACATGAGGACTTAGAACTTAATAAACGTTTGTTGAACATGTTTGCACAAAGAGAGGCTGCCTGAGGTCACCATATTGTTTTAGCAAGAACAGTAGTAGCTTAATACCTCTTTCAGTCCCGTTAACCTTCAAAATAAAAGTTACTTTGCCAGCAAAAAATAGGTTTATTTGGGAATAGCCGAAGGTTGCAATTTAGGATGTGCAAGCTGTGACAAAACCAGAGGCAAGACCAGCAAAAAAAAGGAGAGGAAGATTATTTTACAGAGAAGGAGGAAGAAGGTGGGAGGAATTGTTTTAAATGAAAGCCCACTGGAAATAAGCAAAAGTTCAGGGTGATGAAGATTTCTCCTTGGCTGAGGGGCAAGGGTAGCTGATTTCTTATAAAAGACTTAATATGTATTGTTCCTGTCTGGGCCTTGATCATTGATTATTCTTTCCTGTTGATTCTTCTGTTGGGGTCTGTAATTGACAATACCTCCTGTAATTGACATTAAATGGTACCCCCTCCCCATTCTAGCCTCTGGATTCCACTCTAGTGTTTCACTTGATTAATTTTTCACATCACATTCTGAAGATGAAAAACTGAGGCCAGACCAGTGAAATCTTTGCTCAATGCCACAGAACCAGGATCCTCTTGAAAGGGCAGAATAAGACTGACTCCATCTTGCGTTCTGCACCCTCCATCTTGTGCAAACCCCCAGCCTGACCCCTCCCCAGAAAAACCGCGTACAAATATTACCCAACCCTGGCCTAGCCCGCCTTATGCAACCGATGCTTAGCCAATCAATATAAGCCACCGACATCACCCCGCCTATTGCCACCCGACTGCTATAAAACTATTGTGCTTCTGAAAATCAAGCTTTTTCTCTGCATCTCGCCTCTGCGTTGGTGGGTGTGGAAGACTGAGCCAGAGCTAGCTCGAATAAAGGCTCTTTGCTTTTGCATCAGACTCGGCGACTCCCTGGTGGTCTTTGGGGATCTTGAAATCTGGGCATAACACTCTGAGACCCAGGCAATGGCCTTTCCTCTCACCCTCCTACCTCTAGAAACTTGGAAACCCTGGGAACTTCTGCTACAGAAAGGAGGGAACTTCCACAGGAACTGAAGCAGAGATCTCAAACCTGAGATTTTTAGACAATTGCTAGATGCATCTGGAGTATCAGCAGCTTTGGTCATTTCTTCATACACTAACATTAGCACCCAGAAGGCAAGCACCATGCCCTCTCCACACCTCCTTCTCCACCCTGGCTGCACCCTCTGTCATCTTGCCTCTCCTTGGTCTGGTGTCTCCTGAGTTATGATACATGTTCAGAGAACACAGGACCAAGAGATACAGCTCCCCACGCTTGGGCCAGCACCACAGAACATTCAATCATGTACCACTTTAGCAGATTCTCCCATCCACCCTGTGAAGCAAGCAGGATATCTGTTCATAACCATCTCCACTTATTCAGCCAACAAGTATTTACTGGCCACCTAGCATGTGCTGCTCCTGGGGACAGGCAATAAATGAAACAACAAAGTCCCCCAAATCATTCCATGGGGAGGGAGGTGAGGCAAACAGAAAATAAGTACACAAAAAGAATGAAGGTTTCAGATGATAGTTAAGGGCAATGAAGAAAATAACCTAGAAGAATGAGGTGAGAAATGACCAAGCAGAGGAAAGGGCAGCTTCTTCAGGAAGGAGGTCAGAGAAGCCTCTCTGAGGAAGTGACATCATGGGGAGAAAAAACAGGCCATGCACATCAGGAGATGATATGTACTGAGAAAGAAAACAGGACAAACAAAGGCCCCAGGACCAAAATAATGAAGGAGATGTCCCAGTGACAGACATCACTGAGAAGTGGGAAGAGGCCAAATCATGAAAGAACGTGCAGGACATGGGAAGGAGTCTGAACTTCATTCTAAGGACTGAAAGAAGGAATGAATGATAGCCTAGCACTCAGAAGGACTCACTAGTTTCCCAAAGCATCACTCATCTAGGCAATGGTCCAGCCATAACCCAAGACCAGCTCTTCTCTTACATAATTACTATGGGACCTATGAAAGCAAGGAACCTTGGCCCTATCTCAGTAACCTCCCTCTCCCTCTCCTAGACCTTCTTGCTGGGTAGGCAGCAAGAGGGGTGCTTCCTGACCTATGCCATAAAACCTCAAAAGAAGCTGTCTCCAAGCCAGGCAGGACTGTATCCTTCACAGCTCCCACTAAAATGAAATGGAGAAGTAACTGAGGGTGTGTGACACTCTCTAAGCAAGAGACCAGATAGATTCTTAGTAAGTTCTAAAAGAAGCCAATGCTTGCAGTACAGGGACCACCCACCACCACCCCTACATAATCCTTTCATGCCACTGCCACCACAGCAGGTCAAACATGACAGTCAAATGCAGCGACCTCATACTGGTGGGGAGATGTAGGGAACACGGAAGAAGGGGGATCTGCTGGTTCAGAGAGGCCTGTCTCTCTAAGACTTTGCCCCTAAATGGCTGGGCCCTGCAGACCCAACCACAGAGGCAGCACCTGCCATGATTAATCCTTATCTACTCTACTCTCTATCCTTCCTCCTGTAATGAGGTCAGAGACCCACGGGTCACACTGCATTCAGCACAGAAATGCCAGTGAGGGCCATGACCCCTATTCTCAGATTGTTGCCCAGGACAGGTCTCCCACTGTCCGGCTCTCAGCTTCCTGCCCATTCCTGCCTGTCTCCCAGATTCCAAGACTCTCTACTACATGCAAACTTCTTCCTTATTTGTGTCATTCAGAGTCCCTTCTCTAGCTTCCAGGCCTCAGCCCAGCGACTCCACTCTCTCCCTTAATTCTGGAAAAAGGAGCCTCTTCCCAGGGCCCTGTGCTCAGCCCCACAGGCTCCCTTAGCCATCCTGCCCGGAAACACACCTGCCCAGCCCCATCTGCCTTCGGTATAGCCCCTACCTCATCAGGAGATCACTGGCACTTGCCTCACAGAATCATTATGAAGATTAAATGAGATACTGTATACAGTGCATTTCAAACACATGTTGTAAACGATCTTATTGTTTCCTTTCTATCTTGATTTCATGACACACTTTCTCCAATTCCCTCTTCTGCTCTTTCCAGCACTCTTGGTCCTCTTTTCTTGTGTGCTGTACTGCCACTGCAACAGCACCTATCTCCCTGTGCCCTTAGACCTGACATTAAGGGCAGCCCATGGTTCCTCTGTGTCCTGGCTCTAGCACAGATCCTAGCACTGCATGCTGCTCAGCAAGTAAAGGACAATTCCTTCTTATGCTTGTTATGCTTCCCATCTGCTTCCCCAATCATCATGCCAAAGGAAGGTGCGGGTCACAAAGAAGAAAGGAGACCTGAAATTTTGGTGATGCATCTTCCGTACAGGTGAGACACTGTGCTTGCTAGATACTTTCACACATCTTCTCTTGCTCCATGTTGGGGCCTGGGACTGGTGACCAATGACTTCATTACAGTCCCAGACCTAGAGAAGGTCAAAACCTACAATGTGACCAGATTAGTTGCATGGACAACAGATGCTCTCCTGGCAGGCACAGATCTCAATCCACAAACTCACAGATATAGAAAATTGTACCCTATTTACTGTAATTTAACTTAATTTCTAGCTTTTCCACTAGGTTAGTCCAATTAGTTTGAATTTTGCTGCAAGGGACAAATTAACCCTGAAATTCCAGTGACTTAACCCCACATTGGTTCATCTCTAATTTATGCTACATGCCTTGCACAGATCAGCAGGGGCAGTGTGCTCTCCACAGCCACTCAGGGACCCAGGCTATGGAAGATATGTCGTGAGACACTTCTCATTGCAACACGTGGCAGAAGAAGAAACTGGAGGGTCACAGATGGGTTTTCCTCCACTTCAGCGTAAAAGTGATTCATGTCACTTCTACTCGCAGCTCACTGGTCAGAACTAGTCATTTGTCCAATCTTAAACACAAGAGGCTTGAAGATGTAGTCTTCCTATGGCTCAGGAGGAAAAAGATAAGATATGGCTTCTCAAACACAAAGTAAACCTCAGTCCCCGAAACTATTTGCCACTCCCCTAGGTTGTAACACATTTATTTCTAAAATTTTATCCCATGGCCAAGATACTGAGGAGAGAGAGTCCTACCTGACCCTTGGTCATCTATATATAATCTGTTACTAGTGATATGGTTACTGTCCCTGTCCATGTGACTTCTTCATCACTTGTAGCTCTCTCTGTTTCATGCATGGTAGATGAGCCTTTTTCTGAAATGGGGCCAGCAGCCCAATCTATACCACAGAGCTTTTTTTGCTGAGCCTCATGGTCTCCCCAAAGCATGGCCAGGAAGCTAAGTCCAGCTCTTTGTTGTCTGGGTTCCAAAACCTCTTTCCCTCCTATTCTCCAGCCTGAGGAACTAAGTTCTAGATTACAACTGGGGTGGGAATTTCTCCCTGAATGTTTTTCAAGAAACTTTTAAGCTATCCTCTTCCTTTAAGAATTAGGCTTCTAGAACAAAGTCCTAGAAGAAATTGTTTTGTCTTTTACTCTGCCCTATGAATTTCTTCAGGCAATGAACACAGAGCGAGTATGAATAGGAAGAAGGAATAGGTGAAAATGGAAGAAGAAAAACAAAGATAAAGATTAGAGTCTCAAAATCTTATCCAGACACACACAAATAGCACTCTCCTGGGCTGGGAAAAGAGAAGCACTGACCCACAAGATAGGCTGTGCTATAAGAAAGCCTGCCCCCAGGCCTTCTCAGCCTACCAGTGGCCCGAGGCACATTTCAGCATGCTGATTCCAGGGAATCTTAAACCTACAAATACTGGGAGGCTCAGGGCTCTCTGTCATCAAGAAATAGAACAGACAACACACAACACAACCCACAAGCTTAAAGCCAGGAGCACAAAGTCAGGTTCTTCAAGAAGCATCACCAGGAGCAGAAATCTCAGGAATATGAACTCAGTTCCTCTGCTCAGAAATGGTAAGGTTTTAGTGGAAACCCACAACTTTGGAAACCCAAAGGGTTCTGAGGAGAAGCAACTAGGACACATGAGACAAGGCACAGAGTCAGAGAAGGAACCCCAGCCTGAAAATCTGTGCCCTTTTGGTTGAAAAGACTAGCACTCCTTCTAGAGAAAAATGATGCCTCCTCTTCACTGTGTTCAGTGGCTGCCCAACAGAGGGCCTTTTTGATACTGAATTCTTCCTGCATGCCTGGAAAAGGGATGAGTAAATGCATAGCCACTGAGGTATTTCGGCTAAATCTAGTCTGTTATCCTCAAACGGATTCGATTTCTTTAAAATTCACCTTGGATGGCTTAAATTCCTATCTCTGTTTTATAGTTGACATTGGGCTGTGGGTGTGGTGATGGCTTTTAATGTCGCTTTGTTTATTTTAAACTCACCACTGGCTTTCATGCGGATTTAAATCGAATCACTCTGCCCAGCAGTGCTCCTCTTTATTGTTTAAAAGCTGATCACATCTCTTTCTGAAAAGCCCAGCGTACTTGTTACCTTGCAATGAAGCAGCCACAATTTACTGGGCTAAAAATCAATATATGATTGAATCCAACTCATGCTCCTCTCTGGAATTCTTATAGCCTCTCAACTGATGGCCCCACATCACTGTCCCACCCAAGCATTTACCTTCAAAATCTGGAGAGAAAATAATCCATTTTCCAATGAATAAAAAGAACACTAAAGGAATGATTTTAAACACCAAAGAGATATTCAGCATTACTTCGGAGCTGAGCAGACAACCCTTGGGCGAGAAAATAAATGGCAAGTTTCAAACTAAACCAGAGGTCTGTTCTATAATGCTCAGCTAGCTGGAAGGAGTCCCTGACTGGAACCAACGATGAACTTGCCTTAATGATGTTTTATCTCTTCTATCTGTTTTTAAATACATGATCTGGAAGAATTAGCAACCATTCTATGGAGACATACTTCTAGAACCCACCTGGAATAGAAAGTGAAGCTGTGAGAACTGCTGCTGTCTCCTCTGGCCGTGGATGTTAGAAAGAAGGAACTAAAACAGTCAACTGATGATAAGAACAAGCTCCAAGTGAAAAACCTGAGGCACCTGGGGCACTTTGTGTCACCAGAATGCTGACCCACGTACCAGCCGCCTAAAAGCGGAGAACCGCGGCTGCAGAAGCAGCACCAATGAGCTGTCTTAGTTATCTGCCAATATCAACCAATCAGGATGAGGCCCTCCCGACCAATCATGATGAAGCTTTTCCAACCAATCAGGATGAGGCCCTTCTAACCAATCAAACTGAAGCAGTTTCCCCCTCTTTTTCTTGAGATCCTTTTGGTTGGGAGTCGGAACCTGAGCAGGTAATTTACATAAGCAGCGCTTTCACTCTGTTCCCAGGGGCCCTGTTCTCTGGTTCTGTGTTTGCCTTCAGCTGCAGCTCCAGTAAAGCTTTGCCTATGCTGCTGATTTTTGAGTCCGGCCTTGTAGAACCTGACTCCCGTAACAGAAGGATTAGGCTGTCATTATCTGAGTAGCCCCGCATTGGGAGACAGCCGGAAAGTCAGATTTACTTGCCTTCAGTCCCACTTTAACTGAATGGGTTGGGAAGGAGGGTTGTAGTAGAACAGGACTACGGAGCTTCCAGATATGACTTTTTTTTTTTTTAAGGTAGGTTGTCAAGCATAGGAAAAGTCTTAAGGAAAAGATTTGCTCTATCTCCCTCTGTATAGGATGGGAGCATCTCTGTGAGGTCAGCTAGATAGAGTGGGGAGTGTTTTTAAAGAACGTTGAACCAGTTATATTACATTTCTCACTAATAAAAGAACCAAAAGGGAAGACAAAAAAGCATGAAGAAAGTTCTTGGACTCCTGACTTTTTAATGGGTGTGTTATGGTTGGGGGCAGGCAGAAGGAGAATTTAACTCAGGTTGGCAAACAAGGTTAAAGTCCAAATAGAGAAAGTGTTCAGTAAATGACATGATCAAAGCGCAGCAACTGATGCCATCTAACTCCTACGTGGTATTTCATGGCAGTTATGCCTGATAGAACTGTTGTTTATAGTTTTTCACTTCTTTTTCTTTGTTTCTTCTCTTTATTTTTTTACATATATATATATATAGGGTAGCTCTAGCTAGAATAAGCCTACCTGAAATGCAGTAGCCAATGCTTAAAGAGAACATTATGACTGTCACTGCCTAAGGACAGATAACCATACTGAGATAATTACTTCAAATTGCCTATTGGTCACCCAAGTGAGATAGAGCAGGGACAGAAAATGGTGGACACTGTAAGCCACACAGATGAGTCAAAGAAGCAGGGAGACATCGGGAGCTTTCAGGGTAATAAAATTTATGTAGGAGAAAAAATGATCTGGCAGTTAAAAAGCCAACTACAAATATTCAAATTTCAAACACTACAGTTGACTCTATGAAAGGAATGGTCATCCGTTCTGACATAAACATTAAGAGGGCTTGTATTTATGGTGGAAGATTGAGCAAGCACTGAAAATCTCCATTATTTAAATGTGCAGAAATGATAGAAATTAAATATTTATAGTTGATAAATTATATACATAAATATATATAGATAGCTAGATGACTAGAATATCAACTATATATATAGTTGGTAAACACAATGTTGTGATAGAAACCTAGGAACAATGCCAACTGTTAAGAGGATCCCTAAACCAAAGAATAAAATAACAGCCATAGCACATATGGGTGTCAAAGCCAATACAAGTTTGGAGATAGACCGTTACAGGCATGACTTCTGTATGGAGTCAGAAACTAGAGTCACTGAGACTCATATGACAAAGGGATGGAACCATGCCTCCCAAAGTCATGCCTATGAATAAGGAATAGAACAGAATTATCCACATAGGCAAGTATCCACCACAAAGACCCCTGCATGCTCTGGACAAGATAAATCCTCCCCAAATCATCAGGATTAAGAAAAGCACAGCCTTTCCACCCAGAGATGTAACAACCCCAGGATTAAGAAAAACACAGCCTTCCCACCCAGAGATGTAACAACCCCAAATATAAGAAAGAGGAATCACCCACAGAGACTAACTTGCCACCTAAATTTACTACAAATAAGAGGAATACCAACAGTATGAAATATAAGGGAGAAAATCAAAGAATTTTAGCTCTTTGGCCTGAGAAAATAAATATAATAAAGCATCTCTCATATTTAAAGTTCTTAAAGTGATCTTTAAAATAGCATTTAGAAGAAGAACCAAGATGTTATGAAATAAGAGCAGATACAAATGAAACAAGAACTAATGGTTATAAAAGAAAAGCTATCAAAATAAAAACATAATGAAAAAGTTATGCTTCCAGCCAAAATGGAGTAGTATGAACCAGATTAACCTGCCCCACCTTGAAACAACTAAAAACTAGACAAAATATATAAAATCACAGTTTTCAACACATGGTACATCAAGGCAGTAAAAGTCAGTTGTCCCTGTGAGTCCATAAAGAGAAAAAGAGAAGGCCCATGAGTACCCAAATGTATGCTTTGAGAGTTTCCAGGCTACAGCACAGAAAGCACAAGTGATGTCCACCGGGCTCCTTGAGTTGAGGACACAGAGTTGTAAGTCCTGGAGACTAAGGCAGTCAGAGTTTACAATATCAGAGAGAAGAGAGCAGCAAAAAGAGAATGCTAGAGATATGCAGAAGGTTTGCCATGAGTGTTTGTCAGAGGACTAATCAGAAAATGCATGTGAGAAAACTAACTGAGGCCAGGGACTGAGCCTTTCAAAAAGATTAGAGGCAGGTGCCTGGGCGGCACAGTGTTAATTGTTCACCTTCAGCTCAGGTCATGATCCCGGGTCCTGGGATTGAGCCCCACACCAAGCTCCCTGCTCAGCAGAGAGCCTGCTTCTCCCTCTCCTTCTGCCTGTCGTTCTGCCTACTTCTGCTGTCTACCCCTCTGTCAAATAAAAAAAAAAACTCTTAAAAAAAAAAAAAGGATTAGAGAGGGTTGGAGATGGTGGAAGGCCGGGTGACCCCATTTTGGGGAGTCCCGTGAAGTGATACTGCCCAAGTAGAAGGGACTGAAAACAGTGCGGCAGGCCCCGCCCCCAGAAGGCAAGCCAGAAGCACAAGAGGATAACAACCAAACTGTAAAACCCCAACATCGGGGGGGGGGGGGAGGCAATATATTAAGCTCCTGGTACTGCCCCAAAAGCTGTATGCTTTATTGATACAGTTTTTCACCTTATTTGCTTTTTTAACTTTTTTCAATTTTTACTTTTAAAGTTTCCACTTTAAACTTAAAAATTCATTTTCACAGTTTTTGTTCTTTTAATTTTTAACCCATTTTTTATCACAATATGATACTTAATACAACATTCCATAATAATTTGGAATTTTTTCAAACACATACCTATGTTTTGTTGTTTTTATTGTTGCTTCTTGTTTAACTGTTTTTCCCTTTATTCTCTCTTCTTTCCTTTATTTTTTCTTTTAAATATACATATATTATAAGCTTCAAGGGAATCTTGCATCCCTATTCAATACTACCCTTATATACAAACAGTTCTAATCTCCCTATATCTTTAAAAAGTGGACTCCTCTAACAATAATAACAAGACAAACTGGGGAGGACCTGAAATACTTTCCTTGCCCACAAGGAGTGTCTGCCCTCACCTTCACACCCTAGTCTGTCAGTGTTTCTGTGTAATTGTTTCTGCTTTTGTATTATATAAATACTGGTCTTGGGGGTCATTCAGGTTGGGCTTAGCTTTTTGATCTCTTCATTTACTCTCGATGGTCTTTTTCTTTACCCTGTAGTAGTTTTGTACCATATAAATCCTACCACTGGACCCCACTCTGGCAGGGTTGGTTTTTTCTTGCTTCCTTTCTCCCCTTCTTCCTTTCTCTTTTTTCTTTCTTCTTCCTTTTTGGTGGTGAATTCTGATTGCTCCAAAACCTTCCAGCGACCAATTCACCTGGATAGTGGCTGATACATTTAGCTATACATCCCCTCAACCACTTCTCGCCACAATGACTCAGAGGAGGAACAACCAACAGAAGAAGAACCCTGAGACTGCAACCCTGGTCACAGAATTACTGGAAATGAACATAAAAAATATGACAGAAATGGAATTCAGGGCAGCAATCGTCCAAGCAATGGCTAATTTGGAAAAGAACATTAGTCTCAAAATGGAAGCCCTAATAACAGAAGTGAAAGCTGAGGTTAGAAAGGCTATTGATGAGGGGCACCTGGGTGGCTCAGTTGGTTAAGCGACTGCCTTCGGCTCAGGTCATGATCCCGGAGACCTGGGATCGAGTCCCACATCGGGTTCCCTGCTCAGCAGGAAGCCTGCTTCTCCCTCTCTCACTCCCCCTGCTTGTGTTCCCTCTATGGCTGTGTTTCTCTCTGTCAAATAAGTAAAATCTTAAAAAAAAATAAAAGGCTATTAATGAGATGCAATCTAATTTAAATATGCTAACAGCTAGAGTAAGTGAAGTTGAAGATCGTATCAGTGATTTAGAAGACAGATGGATTAAGAAGGAGGAACAAGAAAAGTCTTGGAGCAAACAGCTCAAATCCCATGAAAACAGAATAAGGGAAATAAATGATGCCATGAAATGCTCCAATCTCAGAATTATTAGAATCCCCGAAGGAGTTGAGAGAGAGAGAATCCTAGAAGGTATAGTTGAACAAATCATGGATGAAAATTTCCTGAATCTGGGGAATGAAACTAATGTTGATGCCCTAGAGGCAGAGAGGACACCCCCCCAAGATCAATGAGGTCAGAAAAACCTCTACGCACATAATTGTGAAATTCATAAATTATAAAACCAAAGAATATGTCTTAAGAACAGCTAGGGGGAAACGATCCCTTACCTATAGAGGGAGGACCATCAGAATAACATCAGACTTATCCACAGAAACCTGGCAAGCCAGGAAGGGCTGGCAAGACATATTCAGGAAATTACATGACAAAAATATGCAACCAAGGATAATGTACCCAGCAAGGTTGACTTTCAGAATGGAGGGAGAAATAAAGAGCTTCCAGGACAGCCAAGGTCTAAAAGATTATGCAACCACCAAGCCAACACTACAAGAAATACTAAGAGGGGCTCTATAAAAGAGAAACAAACCCAAGAGTGACACGGAACAGACATATACAGAGGTAATCTATAGAAACATGAACTTCACAGGCAACATGATGTCAATAAAAACATATCTATCAATAATCACTCTTAATGTGAATGGCCTAAATGCTCCAATAAAAAGGCACAGGGTTGCAGACTGGATAAAATTACAGGACCCATCAATATGCTGTTTACAAGAGACACATTTTGAATCTAAAGACACTTCCAGATTGAAAGTGAGGGGATGGAGGACCATGTTTCATGCCAATGGACCTCAAAAGAGAGCCAGGGTAGCAATTCTCATATCAGAAAAATTGGATTTTAATCTAAAGACTGTAGTCAGAGACACAGAAGGACACTGCAGCATTCTCAAAAGGTCTATACACCAAGAAAATCTAACAATTGTAAATATTTATGCCCCCAACATGGGAACAGCCAACTACATAAGCCAACTATGAAGCAAAATAGTCATATTGATACAAATACATTAATTGTAGGAGATCTTAAAACACCACTGTTTGCAATGGACAGATCATCTAAACAGAAAATCAACAAAGAAACAAGAGCCTCGAATGAGACATTGAACTAGATGGATCTCATAGATATATTCAGAACATTCCACCCTAAAACAGCAGAATACTCATTCTTCTCAAGTGCACATGGAACTTTCTCAAGAATAGACCACATACGAGGTCACAAATCAGGGCTCAACCGATACCAGAAGATTGAGATTATTTCCTGCATATTCTCTGACCACAATGCTGTGAAACTGGAACTCAACCACCATAAAAGGTACAGAAGAAAATCAAATACTTGGAAGCTAAAGACGATCCTGCTCAAGAATCTGTGGATCAACCAGGAAATCAAAGAAAAACTGAAACACTTTATGAAAACCAATGAGAATGAACATACATTGATCGAAAACTTATGGGATACAGCAAAGGCAGTCCTAAGGGGGAAATGCATAGCCATCCAAGCCTCACTCAAAGAAACTGAAAATCCCCAATACACCAACTCTCATTACACCTTAAAGAACAAAAAATTAAACCAACCCCCCACACAAGACGAGAAATAATTAGGATTAGAGCAGAGATGAACGAATCAGCAACAAAACTAGAAGCTGCTTCTTTGAAAGAATCAATAAGATCGATAAACCACTGGCCAAACTCATCCAAAAGAAAAGGGAGAGGACCCAAATTAATAAAATTATGAATGAAAGGAAAGAGATCACGACCAACACCAAGTAAATAGAAACAATCATCAGAAATTACTATCAAAAATTATATGCCAGTAAGTTTAACAACCTAGAAGATATGGATGCACTCCTGGAAACCTGTAAACTTCCAAGACTGAAACGGGAAGACATTGACAACCTGAATAGACCTATATGTAATAACAAGATTGAAGCAGTGATCAAAAACCTCCTCCAAAACAAGAGTACAGGACCAGATGGATTCCCTGGGGAATTCTACCAAACATTCAAAGAAGAAATAACACCTATTCTCCTGAAGTTCTTTCAAAAAATAGAAACAGAACGAAAACTTCCAGACTCTTTCTATGAAGCCAGCATTACTGTAATCCCCAAACCAGACAAAGACCCCATCAAAAAGGAGAACTTCAAACCAATATAATCTGATGATTATGGGTGCCAAAATTCTCAACAAGATCCTTACTAACAGGATCCAACAATACATTGAAAAGATTATCCACCATGACCAGGTGGAATTTATCCTAGGGATGCAAGGGTGGTTCAACACTCACAAATCAATCAATGTGATAGAACAAATCAATAAGAGAAGAGAGAAGAACCACATGGTACTCTCAATTGATGCAGAAAAGGCTTTTGACAAAACACAACATCCATTCCTGATTAAAACTCTTCAAAGTATAGGGATAGAGGGAACATTTTCAACCTCATAAAATCTATCTACAAAAAACCCACAGCGAATATCATTCTCAATGGGGAAAACCTGACAGCCTTCCCTCTGAGATCAGGAACAAGACATGGATGCCCACTCTCACCACTACAGTTCAACATAGTGTTAGAAGTCCTAGCAACAGCAATCAGACAACAGAAAGAAATAAAAGGTATTCAACTTGGCAAAGAAGAAGTCAAACTCTCTCTTTGCTGATGACATGATAGTCTATGTGGAAAACCAAAAAGACTCTACCCCCAAACTACTAGAATTCATACAACAGTTTGGTAATGTGGCAGGATACAAAATCAATGCATAGAAATCAGTTGCATTCTTATACACTATGTATAGTGTAACAATGTAACATTGTTATTTTCAATAACAATGAAAATATAGAAAGGGAAATCAAAGAATCTATTCCATTTACTATAGCACCAAAAACCATAAGCTACTTAGGAATAAATCTAACCAAAGGAGTCAAGGATCTGTACTCGAGGAACTACAGAACACTCATGAAAGAAATTAAAGAAGACACAAAAAGATGGAAGAGCATTCCATGCTCATGGATTGGAAGAATAAACATTGTTAAAATGTCTATAATGCCCAGAGGAATCTATACTTTCAATGCCAGTCCTATCTAAATTCCACCAACATTCTTCAAAGTGTTGGAACAAATAATCCTAAAATTTATATGGAACCAAAAAAGACCCCAAATCACTAAAGAATTGCTGAAGAAGAAAACAAAGCTGGGGGCATCTTGTTACCTGACTTCAAGCTTTATTACAAAGCTGTGATCACCAAAACAGCACGGTACTGGCACAAAAACAGACAAATAGACCACTGGAACAGAGTAGAGAGTCGGATATAGACCCACAAATCTATGGTCAAATCATCTTCGACAAAGCAGGAAAAAGTATTTAGTAGAAAAAAATACAGTCTCTTCAATAAATGGTGCTGGGAAAATTGGACAGCTACAAATAGAAGAATGAAACTAGACCATTCTCTTACACCACACACAAAGGCAAACTCAAAATGGATGAAAGACCTCAATGTGAGGCAGGAATCCATCAGAATCCTGGAAAAGAACATAGGCAGTAACCTCTTTGGCATTGGTCACAGCAACTTCTTTCAAGACACGTCTCCAAAGGCAAAGGAGACAAAAGCAAAAATGAACTTTTGGGACTTCATCAAAATAAAAAGCTTCTGCACAGCAAAGGAAACAATCAACAAAACAAAGAGGCAACTCACAGAATGGGAGAAGATATTTGCAAATGACACTACAGACAAAGGGCTGATATCCAAGATCTATAAAGAACTACTGAAACTCAACATCCAAAAAGAAGACAAACACATCATAAAATGGGCAAGAGACATGAAGAGGCACTTCTCCATAGAAGATATACAAATGGCTAACAGACACATGAAACAATGTTCAGCGTCACTAGCTATCAGGGAAATTCAAATCAAAACCACACGTTACACCAGTCAGAATGGCCAAAATTAACAAGACAGGAAACAACAAGTGTTGGAGAGACCACGGAGAAAGGGGAACTCTCTTACACTGCTGGTAGGAAGGTAAGTTAGTGCAGCTGCTTTGGAAAACAGTGTAGAGATTCCTTAAAAAAAATTAAAAATAGAGCTACCCTATGACCCTGCAATTGCACTACTGGGTATTTACCCCAAAGATACAGATGTAGTGAAAAGAAGGGCCATATGTACCCCAATGTTCATTGCAGCAATGGCCACAATCGCCAAACTGTGGAAGGAGCCAAGGTGCCCTTCAACAGATGAATGGATAAAGAAGATGTGGTCCATATATACAATAGAATACTATGCCTCCATCAGAAACGATGAATATCCAACTTTTGTAGCAACATGGACTGGCTTGGAAGAGATTATGCTGAGTGAAATAAGCCAAGTAGAGAAAGTCAAGTATCACATGGTTTCACTTACATGGGGTGCATAAGGAGTAATATAGAGGACAGTAGGAGA
Source organism: Spilogale gracilis (assembly GCA_004023965.1). NCBI lineage: Eukaryota > Metazoa > Chordata > Mammalia > Carnivora > Mephitidae > Spilogale > Spilogale gracilis. The sequence goes on along the minus strand of PITA01000779.1, from coordinate 138,796 downwards.
AGGAAAAGAAATGGGAAGTAGGGTAATTCGGGGAGGGAAATGAAACATGAAAGACTTTGGACACAGAAACAAACTGAGGGACTTGGATGGAGGAGGTGGGGGATGGGAGAGCCTGGTGGTGGGTACTGAGGGCACCTATTGCATGGAGCACTGGGTGTGTGGCATGGGCAATGAATCTTGGAACACTGAAAAAAAATAAATTTAAGTCAAAAAATAAATAAATAAAAAATAATAATCTTATTAAGCAAAAAAAAAAAAAAAAAAGGATTAGACGGGCAGTATTTGGTTGTCACACAGGTCCTGGAAGATTACCTGAACACACCAGCCAGACTGGAAAACCTCACATTTATGAGACGTTTGGTAGAGAACTCAGAAATCTTGCCTTAACAAGGCATACTTTAAACGTTGCTCAAATCTTAACAGCAAGAACAAGCAACCTGTTTCCAAGTAATTTAACTAAATCTCAGATAAAGCTAAGAATATTTACAGACGTATAAAAATATCAACATCTAACAAGGTAAAATTTACAATGTATAAAATCCAATAAATATAGCCAAGCAGGCAAAGCAGCAAGAAAATATAATAATGAGAAAAACAATCAATTGAAATGACCCAGAACTAAAGCAGAATTAACTTAGATGGACATCAAAAGAGTTGTTATAACTGTATTTCATATAACTATATTTTGGAGTTGTTATAATTGCATTTCATATTCAAAAAAGCTAAAGAAAAGGTTAAAGGGGGAAGATATTTTTAAAGATCCAAATGAAACTTCTAGAGATGAAAACATCAATGTCTGAGTTTTTTTTTTAAACAATAATGCTGGATGGGATTAATAGCAGATTAGATGTGGCAGAAGTAAATATTAATGAACTTGAACATATAGAAATAGAAACTATCCAAAATGAAACCCAGAGAGAAAACTTTATCAATGATCATATTAAATAGGGATGGGCTGAAAACCCCAAACAAAGGCAAAGATAGTCAGACCAAATAAAAATATCAAGACCCAACTCTAACAGCTTACAAAAAACCAACTCTGAAAGTAAGGCCATTAGGAGTGCCTGGATGGTTCAGTCAGTTAACGTCTGACTCTTGGTTTCAGCTCAGGTCATGATCTTGGAGTCCTGGGATCAAACTATACATCAGGCTCTGTGCTCAACAAGCAGTCTGCTGGAGATTCTCTCTCCCTTTTCTCCCTCTACCCCTTCCCTCATTCACAGTTGCTCTCTCTCTCTCTAAAATAAAGAAATCAATCTTTAAAAAATGAAAATAAAGACAATTACGTTAAAAATTTTTTGAAAGGGCAGGTGCCTGGTGGCTCAGTTGGTTAAGCGACTGCCTTTGGCTCAGGTCATGATCCCAGGGTCCTGGTCCACATCAGGCTCCCTACTCATCAGGAAGCCTGCTTCTCTCTCTCCCACTCCTACTCCTCCTACCTGTGTTCCCTCTCTTGCTGTCTCTCTCTCTATGTCAAATAAATAAATAAAATCTTATAAAAATATTTTTTCAGGAAAAGAATATACCATACTAACTGTAATAAAAAGCAAGCTGGAGGATGATATTCATAGAGTATATTTTACTCTAATAATATAATGAGAGATGAGCACAATCATTTTATAATGATAAAGAAGTCAATTTATCAAGAAGAAATAACAAGCTGAAACATTTACATGCTTGATAACATAGCCTCAAAATAGACAAAGCAAAAAATATTAGAAATACAAAAAGAAATAGACAAATCCACAATGAGAGTCAGAGATTTTCATAGCTTTCTCTCAACAAGAGACAGAACTAGACAAAATATCAGTAAGGACACAGAGATTTGAACACTATTATCAACAAACTTGACCTAATTAATTTATAGAATTCTCCAACCCACAGCAAAGGACATCCTTTCTGAGTTGCATATTAAAAAGTTACCAAGACAGATCATATTATAGGCTATAGATAAGCCTCAAAACATTGGAACTATTAAAATCATGCAATGAATATTGTCTGAATGTAATGGAATTAAAATAGAAATCTTTGTATCATTAGACTAGGCAAATATTTTCTAGGTGCCTGCCCAGGAAAATAGTATAGTATAAGTGGAGGACTGGAGTGGGAGTGCTGAAAGGAAGTACTCACCCAAGATCCTGGTAGAGTGACTGGTGACTGAAAAACTAGGAACACAGCATTAATCATGAGGGGTATGAAAATTGTGAAAGGAGTTTGAGAAAAAAGACAACTTCTGTTTGGGTTAGATTGAGTCTGAGTGAGCTCCTAAAGGAAGACAACTGTCAGCTACAGTAGGCAATGAGAAATTCATAAGTGAGGTCCAGAATCTAAATCTGAAAGTTATCAGTATGATATAAGCTATAGGAATAAGAGATGTTCCAGAGTAAAAACAGTAGGGAAAGAAGACAAGTGGGCCACGGGTAAAGGTGTCCAACCACAGTTCTGGTCAAAGAAGCAGCTACAAAGAGGTAGGCCACATATGTAGATGGTGTTTCTATGAAAGCTAAGGAGAAAGACAAGAGTTTCAAGAAGGAAACTTAGATCAATGGGTGAGGTGAGTATCAAACAACACAGATCAAGAAAATGAGGACAAAGGAAGCTGTTGGTTTGGGACCAAAGTTAATTAATGTACTTTCAGGAGATCAGTCGCAATAGAGTGGGGAAAATAGGAGAGAAGGGCAAGTACAAGAGAAAATGAGCCAATAATAGGTTATCCATCCCAGAAGTTTGGCAATGCCTGGAAGAATCCTGCTTGCCAAACACACCAAGCATCTCAACATTCTTTAAACCCATCAGGCACTTCCACTTTGCACTCTCTTCCCATTGCCTGGGATATTGTGTGGAAACCATGTCTTTCCCTGTTTACTAAACCTTTCCCATTATGAGAACAGAACCTATATTTTTTATTATCATACATCATCTTCCTGGACAGAGCAGGGGTTCAGGAACTGGCATGTGACTACACGAAGAGTCCACTGGAAGACAGATTTAAAAGCTGGAAGAGGACGCAGTGTCTTTTCTTATGAGATGAAGTAGAACTGAGACAAATAGGAGATGGAGATGAAGAGACAAAGAGATATGAGAGAGATGGAGATAGAGCCAGAGGTACTTTTAAGGGAAAGGCAGAGATTCTCCTAACATTATTTAACCCTTTGTCTGAGCCAGGCCTGAAATTACCCCTTCTGCCTTACAACATGAACTAATACAATCCTTATTTCCCCTTGACTTATTCTGAATTAAGTTTCTATCACTTGCAACTGAAAAAGCCCCAGCAAAAAAATGTCCTCCACCTTTTCCTCTCCCCAACCTCCTTCACTTAGAAATATAGTACCCATCTTTCAAGTCCCTAGAAAAATGTTACTTTCTCTGTGATACCCCAGAGGTGCTCTCAAGAAAAAAAAAAAAAAGACCCATGTAATGTTTGTTGATTTCCATGATGTGAATGCTGTCACTATAGTCAATTTCAAGCCACTGAACATAGAGTTGAGAAAAGATAAAAAGAATCAGAGTTAACTCTACCACACCTCCCAATTCTGATGGTAGAATTAGATATAGGGTGGCAGCTATAAGAAATTGCCCGACCTTGGGGGCGCCTGGGTGGCTCAGTCAGTTAAGTATCTGACTCTTGATTTTGCCACAGGTTGTGATCCCTGAGCAGTGAGCTTGGGCTCCGTGCTCAGTGGGGAGTCTGCTTGAGATTAGCTCTCTCTCCCTCTGCCCCGCCCCCCCAATAAATAAATAAATAAATAAATCCTTTTAAAAAAATTTTTTTAATTTATTTGACAGAGGGATAGAGAGCAGAAGTAGTCAGAACGGCAGGCAGAGGGAGAGGGAGAGGCAGGCTCTCTGCTGAGCAGGGAGCCTGATGTGGGGCTCAATCCCAGGACCCTGGGATCATGACCTGAGCTGAAGGCAGCTGCTTAACGACTGGGCCACCAAGGTGCCCCTGAATAAATAAATCTTAAAAAAATAAAAAATAAATAAAAAAGGGCACCTGGGTGGTTCAGAGGGTTAAAGCCTCTGCTTTCGGCTCAAGTCAGACCTCAGGGTCCTGGGATCGAGGTCCACATCCAGCTCTCTGCTCGGTAGGGAGCCTGCTTCCTCCTCTTTCTCTTTCTGCCTCTCTGCCTACTTGTGATCTCTCTCTCTGTCAAATAAATAAATAAAATCTTTAAAAAAAAAAATCTGCCTGACCTTGACAGTACCTAAGCACCAAAGTCTGTGAGGATGTCATTTCCTGAATCAGCACAACCAAGCCCACTGTCTTCGTTCTGTTTTCTCGATTGATCTGTCTCCACCAGCCTCAGTGGGGCTTCAGCAGGTCTGTGCATACTGCTGTCTCCGTACAGACACTGTGCCTTGTTTACGTTCTTGTCCCAGTGCTTAGCTGGGAGCTTCTCGGTGATGAGAACAGTGTCTCCTCAGGGCTGGACTTAGACAAGGTGTCAGTAAACACGTACGGGCTGAAGAGGGCAGCTCTAGCAACAGTGGAGCCAAGTGAAGATGGGGGAGGCATCCTGTGCATCTGTGAAGGCAGAGCTGTTTGTTGCTAATGGAGAGGGAGACATTGGGAAATATTTTAAAACTCTGGAAAAGGAAGGAGGTCAGGAGACATGAATAGGAGGAGGCGGGATGGGCAATTTGGAAGGGAACGAGGACACCCTGAGCATGGCCAAGAAATGCGCCAAAGTGAGGAGGGGATAAATGCAAAATATTGTTTCCCCTTCTTCCAGGGAGGTCAGAGATAGGGAGGGGGAGACAGAGGCAGAGCTGGGATCGAAACATCAGTCTGGAAGAGCCGTAGGGATTGAAGACAGGCCAGAGCAAAGCTTCAGCCCAGATAAGGCTGAGCAACTTCAAATTCAGCCATTCCCACATGTGCCATTCTGCACCATGTTCAACTTCATGATTTTAGCAATGACCCACGAACCACACTTAAAGCTGTGATTACTCTCTGAGAACAAAGGGCTGGGCCGTTATGTTTCTCTTCCTCCAAACACATCTCATTCTCCTGATTTACTCTTCCTGACAGTGCTTCGGGTTCAGGTATCGGGGCGGCCACGGCCAGCTGAACCCGGCGGCAGGGGAGCCACTGCAGCAGCCCCCAGAGTGGCACCGTGTTGCCCTGACAACTAATGGGCAGAGCTCGGGAGAGAGAGACGGAGATGGCTAAGGTCAATGGGTAATAAAATCCTAGTTAAAGGCTGGTTTTTCTCTCCTTCATTTCTACTGATATAAATACGAGGAAAAAAAAGAAAAAGATAATTGGGAGGCAGATTCCCTTAGAGATGTGCCAGGCAGGAATGGCAGATTCTAAACAGAAGGCCCTGGGCTGAACGAAGGGTCAAACGAGGACACAGAGTATCCAAGATCCTGCTCAGAAACGAGGGCCTCAAAACATAAACCAAAAGCCTTGGGAAGGAGAGACCCAAGCTTTTACTGAGCACCTACTGTGTACAGTACGTGGCCCTGGGAAGAGGATATAAACAAGAAACTTGAGAAGACAGCCGCCTCAGATCTCATCTCTGACATTCACTGCGGGAGGAACCCAGCCGGGCCAGATATGGGACACCAGGTCTACAGGATTCCCGGTCTATCTGAGTCGGAGTCTGCCCGACGGAGATCACAGTCCTTGTCTCACAGGGTTGTTAGGCGATTGGGGAGATAACGAGCATAAAGGAGGTAGCCCAGCTGTGGTTTATGGTCTTTATGAATGAAAGACAGCCCATCATCGCAGCTGACATCACCGAGCCCCTACTCTGTGTGAGCAGGGTGAGCAAGCTTTATTCACACCTTCTCAGGACACTCCTCAGGGACAGCTCCGCTACCTTACCTATTTTACAGATGAAGATACGAGGCACAGAGATGTTAAGTAGCCTGCCCAGGATCACACAGCCAGGCCGTGGAAGAGCCAGGGCTTGCTTGCAGCAGGCCATCTGGCTCAGAACCTGGACTGCACAGCCCCATCAGTTACACAGAATTGTCATTGGAAATGGAGAAGCAAAAAGAATAATGACAGGCTATTTACATATCTTGCGTGCATGTGCACGCGTGCGCACGCACACACACACACACACACACACACACACACAAATAGTAGTTCTAGAAGGATACGCAATTTAAAAATTATAATGTTGTTTGCCACTGGGGAAGAGAAAGGCAAAGAAGGGAAGATTTTTACTGTACATTTACTGTGGATTTTGAACCATGGGAAGGAATTGCCTGTTTTAAAAATGAATAAATTAAATTAAAATTTAAAAATAGAGGAGTAGGGCAGGAGAGGCCATTTTCAATATATTTATTTCTGCAAGCATTTATCTCTGACATGACGGTGGCGGAAACAGGCCCATGGACAGGTGAATACAGAACATGCTGATAAACATCCATTATACGTGAGTATAATGTTCTCTGAGGAGAACCTGGAAAATTCTCCACATCCAGAAGTCTGGGAGGCCTCAGAGAGGAGGGAGTTCTAAGATGAGGTTTTTCCAGAACCCGTGGCTTTGAGGCAAGTCATACATAAACTAATAGCCCATGTTGACAAGCCTCACTGCCAGGCATGGTACTAAGCCCTTTACACAGATGATCCAACTAAATTCATGCAACATCCTTTTGAGGTGGGTACCATTACCATCATCTCTATTTTCCAGGAGCAGACTTGAGACTTAAAAAAGTTGAGTACTGGCCCAAGGAAGGGCACACAGCTGAGTGATGGAGCTAAGATTTGAAGGCAGACTTCACCAGAAACCACTGCCCTCTGTTGCCCTAATCCTCTGGTGGCAGCCCTTAAAGAGACTGAAGAATGATGGGGTGAGCTCGGAGGCACCTGAAGGCCAATGTCCCTGCTGAGAGTCCAGGCAATGGATGAGTTGTGGCCAGTCGTGTTGTCGGGGAGGGGACACCAGGTAGAGAGGCAATCCAGTCCTGGAGTCCCTACTGTGTTATGCCAAGGCCCATTTCTCTGGGCTCTAATTTCTGCCCCCACAGAGCAAGGAAATAGAAGAGATGCTTTCTAGACATCGTCACCGCTAATCCTATGAAAAAAAATTTCTGATTGCCTTTTAGGTTTTATAAATACAGGTCTGATTGGTTCTGGCATTAGAAAGTCCATCTGATCTGGGCCTGTGTCCTCAACTCTACAGTTGCCCCTCAGACATCCCTTGAGCAGCACCTACTGGGTGCAAAAATCCAGCTAGCTGCAAAAGAAATAGAAGCCGGGACCCTGCTCTGGTGGGGAGGAGGGGTAGCCAGGGACTTATTGTCTAACTGAAAAAAGAAAATCCACAAAAAATAGTGCAAAAATCACATGGCTGCACGTGAACCCATTCCAAGCAGCATGCACAAGACTGAAGCCAGAACCCCATCCTTCCTAGAACACCTTCCTAGAATACCTGGGTGCTGTTTCTACAGAGCTTCGTGTTGGATTTTGCAGGTGCAAACCTGGCTTTGATGAGAATAGGTGGAAGGACATCACAGGTGGAAACAGGAGTGAGAAAGATAAGAACAAGACCCCGGCCCTATTCTAGCCTGTACCTGAGGCTCTGTGCTGCGGAGGATGCAAAAGTATCCTGATAACACAGGCCAGGGAGGAAGCAGATGGGGCAACTCAGTGCAGGGCTAAGAGCTTCAGGCTCCATAGCAAAGGGAATGGAGAGCGTGACAGGTTCTGAAGAAAGGGAATAGCTTGGTTAAGAATCATCTGCAAGGGGGCACCTGGGTGCCTCAGTCGATTAAGCATCTGCCTTCGGCTCAGGTCATGATCCCAGGGTCCTCCTATGGGAGGCCTGTTTTTCCCTCTGCCTGTGCCTGCTGCTCCCCCTAATTGTGCCCTCTCTCTATATCAAATAAATAAATAAAAATCTTTAAAAAAAATCACCTCCAAGAAGATTATTTAAGAGCTATTCTTGTTCTAAATGGACGACAATCAAAGTGTCCGAGCTGAAACCCAAATTGCATTATCTAATCACAAGAAGGAATATTTAAAACCAGGGAGGTATACAGTAAACACAGCCTATACTTCCTGTTCTGTTCAGGATTCCTCCACACCAACATTTCAAAAATACCATAATACTCATAATACTCATTCCAGAAAAGGAAAATAGGTATTACATATATATGTGTGTGTATATATATACATATGTATATTTATGTATATGCATATATTACATATATATGATATATATATCTAATTTAAAAAATTAATAGTAGCTAACTATAAACCAGAAATTATTTTAAGGTGATCCACAAGCATCCATTTACTTAATCCTCTCAACAACATTCCCATTTCACAGATGAGAAAACTGAAGCACAGATAAAATTAGTAACTTGCCCAAGATCACTGTGGAGGAGTAGAAGTTTATTCCTGACAGTCTGGTTCCCAAACCTGTGTTCCTAACCATCAGCTTATACCACTTGTCACGGTTAGAAACACCAGATTAAACAAAATTGAACTGCTTTCCATCAAAGAAGACTTCTCAGAGCCTTCCCCCATCCTTGCCACTTCAACTGTGACCCAAAACCAGTTGACAGAGCCTGGAGGAAGCTGAGGATGAGAGGAACCCCAGAAGGCATTCCTAAAAGCAGCGGGAGACATTACTTTCATTCCTGCTTCATGGTGAACATTGGGAGTTGGGGAAGGAGAGGGCAGGTCACCAGGGGGAGAAGTGGGCTGCTATAGCCACTCTGGACCCCTCAGAAAGAATGGGAGATGGGAGCAGCTAAAGTTGGAATTACTTCTCTAGGTGACCTCCTCTTCTGTGACAGAAGTCAGACATTGCTCCTTTGGTTGCTGGATCATGAGAATGTCCCAAGATTTCCAAGCCCAAAGACCCTGGGAGGATCCAGAGTGGTGGTAAGGTGGCCAGGGGAAGAAGCTAATTATTACCCAACACAGAAATACATCACTATCCTCATAACCAGACTTGGTTACCAGCACACTACATATGTATTCAGGTCTTGACCATTTCCAAAGACCTCAGTCTCATTTGACTGATGAGACAACTCTGGGATCTCAGCAGGCCAACTTCACCATTCTCATTTTGCAGATTAGGAACCTGGGACTTTACCAAAGAGTAAAAGAACTGGTTCTAGAAGTGAAGTCTGAATCTGATGCTCGCTTTATTGCCACAAGACAGATTTCTTCTCATCCCAAGGTTTGTCCTCAGTGAGGCATAGTTGTTTTATGGGAAGCAATGACCCAAGGGCTGCCCAGTTCTTCCCCAGGCTTGTCACTTTCCAGATGCATGACCGAGCTATGTCCCTCTACTCCTCTGAATACCACGTCCTCATCTGTAAATTCTATGTGCACTGGTACCAATTTGCAAGGAGACTGTGATGATTAAAGACAGTGTCAGGCAGCTCCTGCCCCAGGCACTGACACACAGAGAAAGTAGTCACACACAGCTCAGTTCCCTCTCTGATGCAAGGCCCACCTCAAACAAATTGGAAGCATTCAGTGGCCACTCTGGCCCCAGCATCCCAGTAGTCCTTTGGGAACTGGTCCCTTCTCAGCGGTGCTTCACCTCACCCCTAGCTCAGACATGGGCATGTGACCTGGGCAGCCAATTAGTTTTCTATCCCAAGGATTCAGTGATTGGTCCAAAGATGGACACATGACCCAAATCCAGCCAATGAGATTCATTTGGGGTTTTATGTCAAAACTACAGGTAAATAGTTCTCTTCCTACTGGACTTGAGGTTGGTAGATATAAACCTGCGTGTACTGTCCCAGGATCCACCGTGGACAGAACCTATGTGTGATCGAACAGCAAGGACGGCACACTGAGTGCCTAAGCAGCCATGTCTTGGGGCTGTGTGTGTCAAAATGTCCATTTTTACTTATCTTGGTTAAATAAATTCCATAATCCTACATAGCTAGGACTAAAAGGAATACAGGGTTAATACGGAGCATTTTGTGTGTTGTAGGGGGAAGGGGAGTAGACAGTGCTTATCCACAGGTCAGAAAAGACAAATGTTGGAAACCTACAACCGGCAATTTTCTGATGTACCTAGTACCCCACATGAACACATTACATACTCCCCTACACACAAACATCACACATACCTACATCCCACATATACATATGCAGACATCCCACATATACATATGCAGACCATATCCTCACACATAACAGTGCCCCACATATGTGCATGCACACACACACAGCTCTGGCCTCGGAGATCACTCTGTCCGGATAGGCCTTTCTAGCTCTCTTCCGCTCCCTATCTCATTGCTTCCATCCACAGCCCACCACTGTAGGAGGGCCACGTGTTGTGCCATCCTCTTCTAGGCTCACAATCCTCCCACTAGAATTCTCTCTCCCCCTTGCTCCCTGCCTCTCTCAACCCCACAGAACAGTTCTCCTACCTCAAAAAGCTGTCCCTGACTCATCCCATGGCATCCTTGCCAAGTTCCCGTCACTACTTGGCTATTTTGCATTTCCACAGAAGGAATAATTTGCACTTCACCCTGTACGGTTTATACATATTTTAACATTATTTTAGAGGCAGCATATTGAGGGGGGTGAAGAGGCTGGAGCGGGACCAGGCTGGGTTCAAATCCAACTGCACTTTCACACCTTCACACACTGTGGGACTTTGGGCAAGTCCCACCCATGCTTTGAGTCGCCGGTCCCTCATCTGTGGACTGGGGATTTGACCACTACCCATACTACTTACCTTTGAGTGTCTTTGCAGGACAGGAGAAGAGAAGGCATTAAATAGAGAAATAAAGGTTTCATTAAACAGAAAAGAGGTATTCATGTCAGTGGAGAAGATGTTTGGGGCAGTGTGGCAGCACTCCAGCCTCCTGATGGCTCGCTCCTGACCCCTTGGCTCTGTCCTTCTCCAGGTGGTCTTCTCCATTGGATGTACTGAAGAACCTATCAGGAGGCGCCCCAGTTCATAGCTGGTCAAGCCACAAATGCTTGAGGGAGTTACTGACTCTCAGCCACCTGGGGCATTAAAACGCTGAGCTTTCCTCTTAAAATCTGCTTGGGAGGGATCCTTGGGGCCAGGAATACAGACTGGAGCTAAAAAAGACACTTCTACCTTCTGCCCTTCACCTTGCTGGCTCCCCGTTGCCGAAAAGGGGATTGGCAAACCAAAGAGAGAATGTGTTTGTGTGACTTTGGTCTGGAGAGAGGTGGACACAGGCCTGGCCAAGGAAATGAAGACCAGTGACCTATTGCTGGTTCTGGGGAGGTGGCCAGCGGGTGCCCTCCCATGGGACGGTGACCAAGGGGTAGTTTTTGTCTCCTCCTGAGGAAGGAGCAGGCACTGCTGATAGATACTGTGGGCTGGAGGAAGGAGGATTTGGATCTCAGATGTGTCTGCATTTATATCCATTCACTCACTGGTTCCTGAATTTTTTCATTCAACCAGCAAGAATCGGGTGCCTGCTCTGTGCCAGACATTGTACGCAGAACTGGAGGATCAAAAATCACATGAAACCTAGTTCTCTGTTCAAAGGAAGCCCACATGTAGTGAGGGAGGCAGATAATTAAATCGACTACTGTGAAGTGAGGTGATGAGTATTATGACAGAAAGTAGAACACGGGAGGGGCTTACCCTGCCTTGGGGATTCAAGGCAGGCTTGAGGGAGGGAGCTGATGCTTTAACGGAGTCAGAAGTTGGAGGTGGCAAAGGGTGGAGTGGAAAGAGATATCAAATAAATAGAGACTCCTTCCCAGAGGGGATTCTAATCTAGTCTTGCTGTGTAGGAGCTGGGAGATGAGGAAGAAGAGGAGGGTTCAAGATACAAGCAGATTCCCGGAAGTATGGAAGAGCAAAATTGAGGTTGACAAGTCAGTTTTGATGCCTAGAGCAAGGGACCCTGGGAGAGGGGAGGGAAGGAGCTCAATGGGCCTTGTGTGCTAAGCTAAGGATTTAGGGCTTTCTCCGAAAAGTAAGGGACAGTCCCTGAAAGGAAGACACGATATGAGCACATATAAAATTTCCAAGTAGTGCTTTTTGGGAATCAGGAGTGCTGTTAGACTTCACTAAATAGGAAAACAGAAACAAGATGAGGAAAAACCTCAAGGTGTAAAGAGTCTGGTGGAAAAGATACAAGGGAGGGGTGCCTGGGTGGCTCAGTGGTTAAGCCTCTACTTTAGGCTCAGGTCATAATCCTGGAGTCCCGGGGCCAAGCCCTGCATCGGGATACCTGCTCACAGGGAAGCCTGCTTCTCCCTCTCTCACTCCCTCTGCTTGTGTTCCCTCTCTGGCTGTGTTTCTCTCTGTCAAATAAATAAAAATCGTTTAAAAAAAAAAGAAAGAAAGAAAGAAAGAAAGAAAGAAAGAAAGAAAGAAAGAAAGAAAGAAAGAAAGAAAGGAAGAAAGAAAGGAAGGATGGATAAGATACAAAGGAGAACCCATTTTCCTGGCTTGCTTCCTGCATCTGAAACCTCTCCTCTCTTCTTTCTTGAAGAAAAGTGACCTCTAAAACGTTGATGTTTCTTGGGATTCTATCCTGGGCCCTCTTCTGCTTTGCTTCACTATATGAGTGGGTCTCAGTGTGAGCCAGGGACCAGCACCTGCTTCAGCACCTGCTGGAGATTTGTTAGAAATGCAGAGTCATAGGCCCCCACCCCAGACCTACAGAATCAGAAACTCTGAAAAGGGACCCGACAGCCTGTGTTTTAACAGGTTCTGCTGATGATTCTACTGTACTCTCAAGTTTTAGGACAACAGATTTACCCCAACCATGGCTGTAATTATAATCACCTGTGAAGCAGTTAAAAAAATATTTGAAAGCCTGGGTCCCACCGCAGACAAACTAAGTCAGAGCCCATGGACTGGGGATTCTAATGAGCTTTTGGAGTTGAGAGAAAGAACCACTGGCCCAGAGCAGTGCTTCTTGGACTTTAATGTGCAAATGAATCCCCTGGGGGCCTTGTTAAAATGCAGACTGATTTGACAGGCCTGGTGTGGAAACCAAAATTCTGCTTTTCTAATAAGGAGATGTCAATGCTGCTCGCCTACAGACCTCACTTTGAGATCCACAAGGCCCTTCCCAGTCTCCACAGACCATCAGCTTCAATTACCACCTGTATATTAATTAGTAACACTCTACTACATCTAGTCCTCCTAGGTCTTGAACTCCTAGCCTATAAGAAAGGTTTCCAGTTGAAGAACCCATTGAAGCCTCAACTCAACACTTTCCTAATTGACCTCATCCTGTCCGCCCTTCCCCGAAGTTCTATCTACATCACATGTTCACCATCCCATTGAGTCAATCCCATCATCTAAACCAGGCAAGGTGGTGTCCTGAAGCCAAAGTAAGACAAAGTATTAAGAGCGTATTACCCAAAAAGGGCAATCCCAAAGCCCCAGACATTTGCCCCACCCTCTTTCCTGGGAATGCCAGCCCCCTGCAAAGGACCCTCTCTCTAGTAATTGTGGGGTTCCCAAAACAGCCCTGGAGTGTGCTCTGCCAAGTCCTCGGGGGCTCTGTCGCAACTCAGGATCATGACAAAACAAAAGGTCCTTGGATGGGAGAACGGAAGAGTCCCAGGATACTTTGACGGAAGGTGACAATGAGAACTTTCTTTGTCTTAATTATACTTCTGGTGTAGTACAGTCGGGCAGCCCTGAGCTCAGACTGCCAGGCTCTGTAGGACTTCTGAGGGTAGCCCACAGGTGGCCCCACCCATCCACCCCTGACTGTGGGAGGACAGCCGAGTCAGTTACATGGCCACTCAGCCCAAACTCCACTCAAGGCCTGCAACCACTTTTCATGCACTACAGTGTCGAGGTCCTGTCCTCAGGGCACCCTTTTCTAGGGGTTCTTGACTTAGCATCTATATTAGTTTCCTAGGGCTGCTCTAACAAATCACCACAGATTGGGTGGCTTGAAACAATAGAAATTTCTTCTCTCAGTGTTGTGGAAGCCAGAAGTCCAAAATCAAGGAGTCTGCCAGGCCACACTCCCTCCAGAGGCTCTAGGAAGAATCTTTCCTTGCTTCTTCCAGCTTCTGGTGGCTCCTGGTATTTCTTGGATGCGGCAGCATTAACTGCAATTTCTGCCTCTGTCTTCACATGACCTTCTTCCCTTGTCTCTCCACCTCTCAAATCTTCCTTGCCTTTCTCTTAAAAGGACATCAGTCATTGGATTTAGAGCTTACCCTAAATCCAGGATGATCTCATTCCAAGATTCTTACTTACATCTACAAAGACTCTACTTTCAAGTGGGGTCATAGGTATCAGAGGTTAGGACTTGGGCATATCTTCTTGAGGGGATGTGATTCAAGCCACTGCGGTATCATGGTGACCAGAAGAAAGCTCAATACTCTACTTCCCAGATATGAGTGAAGGGGTACACATCCTCATTTCCTGTGATCTGAATGCCGTTATTAATACAGCCTAAAATTGTGTCCCTTCATTCTCACCTCTTGTCACCTCTGATTGATCTCATTACTGATAAAGTGCATGCAGACAAAGTCTTCCCCACCTGGTATTTGTGCAATTGGTGCTTTTGAACCTAAATATAAAAGCTTACGTATATCTCTATTAACTTTCATCTTATTGGTTTCAACCTGCTTCTAGACTGACAAAATCACTTTGAATTGCTATTATGTTTTCAATTGCAGAATTTTCCTTTCCAACTTTCTATTATCTGCCAATTCAATAAGCATGCCCGAGGTATGTAGCAGGGAAAAAATCCTGGACTCAGGAGTCAGAGAGCTAGACACTAGTCTTAACCTTCTATATAACTGTAGGAAAGTTCTCTAACTCTTCTGGATCTCAATAAGATGACCTCTGTAGTCTCTGCTAGCTCAAAATTCTATAACTAGCAAAGTATTAAAACTTCTAGCCCTGGAAGCAAGAAAACATCTTTGTTTAAAGCCTAGCTCTGTGACTTGTAGGATGACTTTGAACCAGCCACATAACCTCCCTGTGCATCAGTTTCCACACCTATAAAATGGATGATGTTACAATATCAGTATTTACAATTATATAATTATACCATATATATGTTACATATTATATATAGGTCTCTGGTTATAATAAATATATAAATATAAAGCACATAGCAATAATAGTATCTACCTCATGAGGTTGTTAGGAGAATTAAATTAACGAATTCTTGTAAGGCACTCAGCTCATGCCTGGCATATAAATAAGCACTCAGTGAATGTTAGTCGTTTTATCCCAGACAAGCAATTAGGAAAAAATTACCAGGACAGGACCATGATAGAATAAGATAGAATCAAAGAGTGAATCTTCAAAATGATCTCTGGAAATACAGTGGCTTAGTGTCTTGATTTTCCAGGCATCATCCTGGTTTACTCCTATGTCCCAGCATAATTGTTAACAGTGCCCTGTACCAGACACATCTCGGATGCCCATTCAAGGAAGGACTTGCTGGTCCCCTTCAAGGAGCAGTTATCTGGCAGTCTAGAGTGGTTACACCCTTCAGGACCACTTTAGCTTCTGAACCAAAGGCCCTCTGACCAATGACTGAGAACAGAGGTGGAACAACGGCCTAGATCTTTCCACTCAACACAGGACTCTTTCAGGGGTCAGTATTTTCCCCAGAGCTCCCCATTGGAATGACTGAGAACTGAACAGGTCTGCATTATAACTTCATAGCTTCTCTCTTCCTCCTCCCCCTCTTTTCATAGGTCTTCCTCTCCAGTGAAACATCTGTCCTCCTAACTCCTTCTCAGTGCATGCTTGCTGGAGGACCCAATTGATACAAGTCCCCTTTCCTTCTCAAAAAGTGATCCCATTTAGATGGTAAATTATACGCTCACACTGAACTTTGCCCACGCCCCGCTTCCACCACCAAGGCTCCCTCAGTGATAGAATTACATGCAGCTGGGGCACCTGGGTGTCCAACTCTTAATACGGGCTCAGGTCATGTGATCAAGCCCTGCATCAGGCTCCATACTCCAGCAGAGAGTCTGCTTGAGAGTCTCTGTCCCTCCCCCTGTCCCTCTTCCCACTTGTGCTCATACTCTCTGTAAAATAAATAAATCTTAAAAAAAAAAAAAGACTGACATGCAGAGCACATTTTACCATATTAATCACAAACATAACATGAGACCGCAAAGTCTCTGACTTGCTCAAGACAGGGTCCCACAGGGATGCCACTTCCACTGACCTGTCTATCCAGAGATTGCATTCCTAGCTCTAACCAAAATATGAGGTTAATTTTGCAAAACTCGGTGAATCCATGGTTAAGTTCAAATGGTCACGTCTTTCCTGTGTTTTACCAAACCAAAAGAATATACCAGTGCGGCATTTTTCTGGTTTCCCAGCCTGTGGCCTTGGCTTGCACCTCCCAATACTCAGCAGGGCACATGGTTTGCTCTGGCCAGAGGTTCCTGCCACCTCCTTACCCCTCTCAGTCTTCAGTGCTGTCTCCATGCCTTTATCTTCAGGTTGTACGTTTCCAGCCTATAGGGAGAACAGCATAGCATCAGGCTTCTGCACAGCTCATCTCCGCAGCCCTTCTTGAGATACACATAGGCCTCCTCTTCATGGATCTTCTCGGTGCCTCCACTTCCTTGAGACCTTGTGTCCTCCTCCTCCATCCTGTCTTCAGTCTGTGCTCCTCCTCCCCTGTCCCTCCAATCATCCAGGCTAATCTCGGAGCCCAGGTCAAGTCCCCTCCTTGCTTGAGAGACCTCTCCTTCCCCCATAAGAGCCATAGTGATTGAATACCATAGAAGTCCAGTAAATTCAACCAAGCCTTTCCTTGCGGGTAGTTTCTCTGCCATCCTGTCTATGTTCTCTGGACTCCCGGCAGTCTCCTATCAGTCTAAGGCCCTGCTCAGTGAGGCCAAGCAGCCCAGGGGTCCAGCTGGCCCCCATGGAATAACGGTCCAGGGGATGAGGCATGGCATTTTCTGCCCCGTAACTCCTTTAAAAGCTCCTTCTCTTGAGGGAGGGTAGCTCAGCTGCTGGCTATTACAAGACTTAGGGCTTCCTTTATACCTTGGCACATACTGTCATGTCCTCCTGTCCCACCACAACTGGAGCCCAGAGAGATGGTCTGACACCCTAATTGCCTCCCTGCTGAAAGGCACTAAACCATTAGTAGGGACTCTCGATCCAGAGCATAGGAGGGAGATGGAGGATTGAGAAGGCTAATGACCAAATTCCTGCTGAGGTGAAATTACCTCAGGGACATGAGGTAGCGTTCACACTTTCCTGCTCCCTTTTTGACAGACACTGGCATTCTCTTTCCTATAGACTCACTCGCTTTGCTATCCAGGAGGACATTCCTTCTAGCCTTCCTAATCTTTCTCATTCATTCACTCACTAGGTAATGTATTCAGTGCCTTCTGTGTGTAAGACACAGTGGTGGGCATCTGAGCCTCAGACTTCAGGGCCCAGGATTCAGCTACTCTCTTGGTCCCTGAAAGCGTCTTGGTGTTCCTCCTCCTCCCTTCCAATCTTAAAACACCTGCTAGCAGGCACATCATGAGACACCCTACCCGTAGAACCTGAGAGAATCATTCTTGAAGACAGAGTGACCAAAGCTCAGTAATAATATTCATTTGTTTATTCATTCAGTGAATACTTACCGGGTCCCTGCTGTGTGTCAGGCACCGTGCCGACACCGGGATACTGTTGAGCAAAAGAGACATTGCCCCTGCCGAGACAGGTGTCTGAGAGAGACATTAAACAAGTAGACCCATGAATAAGTTTATCATCACAAAAGGAGAAAAGTGTTTGGAAGGAAAATAACATATTGTAAAACAGAGAGAATACAGGATTGGCTGGTCAGGGAAGGTCTCTTAAAGCTGAGCTCTGAGGGATGGTCCTCTCTGACTAGGACAGGATGGGGTGACCTCTCACTCCTTACCTGCCTTTTTCCCAGACCCTCTGCCATGTTCAGGACCCAAGGCGGATAGCCTCCCCCACCGCTGCACAGAGCACTCCCGCCTCGCTTCAAAGTCCTGATCTGAAGCAAGGGGAAAGTGTACCCCCAAGCTGGATTTTATGGCTTTACTTGTCTTCCAAACAGCCTGCTCACAGCATCTGGGCCCAGCCCCCAGCAGCCGGGGAATGCCGCACCATGGCGGGAGCGGAGCCTCCTTCCAGACAGGGGCTTTGGAATGGCTGCATTAAGAATGATTGTGGCAATAAAGTTCTATTAGCCATCTGGAACAATGGTGCACTCTCCAGGGCCAGGCGCTCAGTCGCTGATGGCTGCAGACAGATGTGCGTGGAGAAGGGCTCCGAGGGACAGGCTCTGGTGTCTGTCTGGGATGGAGGTCAGTTAGAGGGGGACACCAGCCATGGCTAATCTGAGTGGCAGGGCACAGAAACACTACAGTCAAAACACCTGGATGAATCTGTTTCCATCTCAGATAGGATCCTCAAGAAAACCGCTAGGGTATTATCGTTTAGAAGACAGCTTCCCTTTCCTTGGATAAATGTGAAAATTATGAATGAGGTATCAGAGATAATTAACCGGAAAGCTCTCTTCTCCCAAGGCTGTTCTCTGACCCTCCCACAAGGGCCACCTCAATCGGAAGTCAGACAAAGCCAGGTTCAAACTCGGGCATGGTCACTTAACTGGCTGTGTGATCCTGCGGCTCCCACAGAATCTCTGAGTTTCAGTTTCTCACCAGTACAATGAATACAATAACCTGTCTCTTCACTGGCTTCTGGATGGAGCAAGTGGAGTGCTTAGCCTCCTCCTTTCATGGGTATTATTAATACCCCTTAGGAGCAGCCCTTTCAGGGCTCCAGCCTCGGACAAATGTAGCAGGGAATGAATTGGAGGCTGACAGTGAGGAAGAAGGTCTGAGAGCCCTGACGTTCCTATTCCATTTCGGACACCTCTGTGTCCCACAGTTATGGGGACAGTCATTCTTTGGCCATGTGCTTCCAACCCTCACCTCACGAGAGTGAATTAACAGGAGCATAAACACAGGTGTCACTATGATTTATGGAGTAATTAATAAACAATTAAGGTGTCTTGGAGCACAATTACACATTTTATTTCAGCCGCCTTGTGTGGCAATGACTTGGCTTCCCCACAGTCAGGGTTGAAGGCAGCTCCCGGCCTGGGGGCTGGTGGGTGATCTGGAGGCCTATGTGGGTTTTATGTAAAACCAGGGTGCGGGGCAAACACTTCCTGAGAGGCATAATGTCAAATGAGCTGCTCTCAAAGGCAGCCAAGCCTAAACCTACCTTTCCCGTGACTCTGCATGGACTCTGCACCATCCAAGGGATGGAGGAGCTTCTCGAGGAGGTGCTCCCTTCTGTGCCCAGCCTCCCCACACTGGGGGACAATGGCTTCTCCAACACTGAAAGCCAACAAGGCTCCCTCCCTCCATCACCATTCTGGTCCACTGACTGGTTCCCTCCATCACCATTCTGGTCCACTTACTGGTTCCCTCCAGTCAGGGGCACTGCCAGGTGGCCCTTCTGGGCATGCTCCCTTCATACTCTCCCTGCACCTATTTCCACCACTAACTCCTATCTAGTTGCCTCCTAAATATTGCTGGAATCTACCCATCCAACCCCACCACCACCATACCTCATCTTAAAACCCTTTACTGACTTCCCATTGATCTTAACCTTACAGCAGACTGTATGTCACCCAACCCCCACCATGGCAATTCACCCCACTCCTCACCCATGACACACCCCCACCCTCCTCTTCGTCCTTACAGAGAACCTCTCCCGTGGTCACTCTGGGTGCCAAACCAGACACAGACATTCTCCCTCATGGACCAACTCAACTCCTGCTGTCCCCTCTGACTTGTTGGGATGCCACCTCACAATCCACCCCGCCCCTACCTTGCCCCCCACCCCACCAGGCATCTTCCTTCCACTGGCCCAGGTTGATGTTCTCACCACTCAATTCACCATCCCAAATCCAAGCCCATCTGTGAGAACCCAGTTTCTGAGGTTTTTTTTCCAGAGAGCCTTCCCTGGTAATCTGGCCCACACTGACCTCCCTGACCCTGACTCTGTCCGATGCCTCAAAGCCTCAGACTGCATCAGCACTATGCCTCTTTGGCTTTCATTTTGTTTTTGTTTTTGCTTGTTGCCCCTGGTTGTGAGGTAGTATGGCACAGAGGGCACAAGCTCAGCTCCCAGGCAGAGGCAAACCTGGGTTCGAGTCCCGGCTCCACCTTCTATCTGTATGACCTTAAGCAAGCCACTTAAACTCAGCTTTTTCTACATCTATAAAATGGGGATCATTGCTTTAAAGAATAAATGAGGGCGCCTGGGTGGTTCAGTGGATTAAAGCCTCTGCCTTTGGCTCAGTTCATGATCTCAGGGTCCTGGGATGGAGGCCTGCATGTCGCACTCTCTGCTCGGCAGGGAGCCTGCTTCCTCCTCTCACTCTGCCTGCCTCTCTGCCTGCCTGTGATCTCTCTCTCTCTGTCAAATAAATAAATTTTAAAAATCTTTAAAATAAAGAATAAATGAACTAAAGTGCTTAGCATAGTGCCTGGTGTGGTAAATGCTCAGTAAACATCAGCCTTTATTATCATATGATCTTGCACGTGCACGTATACACAATGGGAGATTTTTTTCTTTAAGATTTTATTTATTTTGACAGAGAGAAACAGCTAGAGAGGGAACACAAGCAGAGGGAGTGAGAGGGAAAAGCAGGCCTCCCACTGAACAGGGAGTCCAATGCAGGGCTTGATCCTGGGACCCCAGGATCATGACCTGAGCTGAAGGCAGACACTTAATGACTGAGCCCCCCAGGCACCCCACAATAGGAGATTTTTAAATGTCACAAAGGCAAGGACCCATTCAAATATGTTTCAAACCTAGAAAGAGACAAGCTGCCATTCAGAAACCACTCCTCCGGAGGCCACATTATCATTAACCCCATCTTTTGCTTCAAGGTCTCCTTGTTTCTTCCCACTGAAACTCCAGTCTAAGCATCCATCCATAGTTGACATCCCAAAGTCCCTGCAAAATGTATCTTTCTGTGGTTCCAAGTCAAGCATTCAGGTGGGAATCAAGTCACCAGGTAAAATATAGGATGCTCTTGCAAATATTTGTGATATACTCATACTGAAAAAAATCACTCTATTAACATGAAATTCAGATTTAACAAGGCATCCTATGTTTTTATTTGCCAATTCTGGTAACCATAGCTGGGAACTTCAGAGGGACCTCCACCCATGCAGCACTGTCTCATTTCTCCCATTGGGAATTTCCATTGCAACCAAATTGGTTTCCCTGGAGCCCTCTCATATAGACCTCAGATTATGTTTATTATGGCCAACTCAATTCCTCAGTAAACACATCTAAATGCAAATAAGCATTAAAACCCACATAATGGTTTTAACAGCCTTCCTGACATTCTCTCCACTTCCTGCCCTTATGAGTCCCTGCCTTTATCACATCAAGAACACACGCACACTCACAAAGGAAAAATAAATATGATTGATGGGGACTAGCTACAATAATATTTAAGGTCTCTTCCAATTTTGGCCTTGCATATAGAATGTGGCGGAATGTTCACTGGCACCTTATATGTCCAGAATGCCTGATCATTACCCTGACTGGTAATAGAATTCTTAGATCATAATCCTTTTTTTTCGATGTTGGTAAATATTGTTCCACAGACTTCTGACCCGCATTACCAATGAGTCTAAAGTTCTTTCCTTTGGAAACAACCCACTTTTTCCACCAACAGCCTGCAAAATTTTCTCATTTCCTTTGGAGCTCAGTGTTGCCATCTGATTGATGTCTGTCTGCAACTATCCTGGAATCTTCTGTGAGCCCATCCACACTCAAGACCATGTCCTTTATTAGTCAGGAAATGTTTCTTCTGTGATTTCTTTAATTATTATTTCTCCATCTACTCTTCTAGAACTGTTGGTTTGTTTGGGTTTGTCCAGATTATATTTCTTGGTTATATTTCTTAACTTTTTTAAAAAGCCTATGATCTCTGTATCTTTGTTTTTACTTTGTGAGCTATTTATCCCATATGATCACCCAGAGTCTAATCCAGAATTCTAATTAGGTTCCCAGCAGTGACCAGCCCCCTGTACAGTTTGCCTACCATTTTTTAAAATTAAGAAATTGCTTTTTGTTCTTTTAGAGAATAAGTTTTTCGTCTAGTTTTCCTTGAGAGGTCTTCCTTCTATTCTACTAAAGCTCTCTTCCTCCTCATCATTCTGTGCTACCTAAGTAAAAGCCACCTGTTCTAGTTGTTTACTAAATTCTCTTAAGTGGATGATGAGTTTTCTTTTTCTACTCATGATTGTATGGTCCTGGGCACTCAGACGGTTTGGGCTATGGAGGGTTTCTCAAGCAAGAAAGCACCAAAAAGATGGTGGATTTTTGCCTTCTAGTAGGCTGGCAGGAAATGAGCTGTCAAATGATTACCACCCCCGTCTCTTCAGTGGGGAAGGAAGCAGCTCTGCTCCAAATGTCCCCTCTTATAGGACAGAGGGGCAGTCTTCTCCTACCTTGCACCACTGGTCAGCAACGCCAGGTGGCACTTCCAGGGACCACATGTATCTGGCATTTGGTCAGCAGCTCTCTGAGGAGCCTCTGAGCTCTCTTAATAGCTGAGACTCTTGGAGCGGGGAGTCCCTGAGAAAACAGAGCCTTCTCTACTCTGGTCACTCTGCCCTCACTGGAACTAAACTCCTAGTATCACATGTGCTTTGGGCTCACCAGCAGACCCATCCACCAGTCTGTTAGTCCATGGAGGCAATTGCTATGGGAAGGGTCTGGAGGCCACAGGCTGGGGCTATCTATCCTCAGGAAACTAGCTGCCTCCAATCTCTACTGCAAATATTACTGTCCCGCCTCTCAATCACTGTCCTGGAAAGAAAACACTTCCTCTGGGATAGCTGAGCGAATAGTTCCTTTTAAGGCAGTTATGGGAGAGCGGGAAATAACCTGAGTTTAGAATCAAAAGACTTGGGTTTGAGATCCAACACTAAGCATTTTGTAAATGTTGAGGTGCATACATATGTCACCATGAATTATCTCTGTAATCATATTACTGAACAAGACTCATTCCAGACCTGGGTCCTGAGCGAGGCCCTCCCAGTGCTCTCCCAGGCAAGAGTTATTTTTCTGCAGAGCACTCCACTCAACTCTTTAGGGAAAGGGAACCGTGATAAATCAAAGACTAAATAACAATAGCAGAGGCTACACCATATTTTCATAGCATGTTTATGAGGACGTCATATGGAACAGAGCTAAAGGGCTTACTGAAGTCAGGATATTTTACGTCTATTGCTTTTGCCTTATCTTCCAGACCTGTCATTCTGACATTGGAGGAAATTAAATTAGTCTGATGTGATTGGTTCCCTGCACAGTCACATTGGTTCTCATCCAGTACCCTCCAGTTTTCTGGTATTTGTAAATTAATTATTGAATGATTTGTTGCAATATCTCTCTCAGGATAACAGTGCCTGTCACAGCACATGACATTTCTAATATGTTTCTGAGTTTCTTGGGAATGTGTGCTAAGTAAATGTAAATTCTTATTGTTGGCCCCTATCAAAGGTGTCAGATAATCAGGCATGAGGATGAGTGGACAGGTTGGGCTTTCCCTCAGAGCAGGATATCCCACATATCAAGAACCCCCTCTGGGAAAGGGAGCTGTAAAAAAAAAAATAATCATCCTCATCTAATTTATAAGATACAGCCATTTCCCCTTCTTCCTTTCCCTCTTCTCACTCATTTTGTTCACAGATAATAATGCACCTGTCCAGGAAATATTCATTCAAAGTGAAGACACCTTTGAGCACACCTGGTTGTTTGGCCCAAGCAAGATGTGAGAAGTCTCTACCTTGCCCCAACTTCTGCCATTCAGAGATATTAGATGCCAAAGCCAAGGCCCAAGTTTCAGTCACTAACTACAGACACCAGTCTGTGGCACCTTTTAGGGTCACTTATGAAAGAGAGACAGAAGTGAAGGCAAAGGGATCTTGCCCCCATAGCTACCTGGAACGGATCACACAGTCCCTTAGGACATCACCTGTCCAATGAAGGGAATTCATTAAACAACCTCAGAGGATCCTTCCAGAGAGTCACTTGGCTTTATAATATGTTCATAGGACACAAGCATAGTAGATGAGCTTTTCAACCAAAGGAGAACCAGAATCTCTGACCACTGACCTGAAAGCCCAATGGCCATGGTGCCTGGTGGGAAGCCCCATGGCAGCAGGGACGAATCCCAAGAAATTTTGAACTAGGCAATGGAAGTCTTTGGTGTGGCTACTCCCTGCCATTCCCATTATTTAGTAGTTCTCTCTCCCTCCTTTCCTTCACTTTAGGCTCTCGGTGCCTTTATATTATCCCCAGTGGCTCATGAAACTCCCAGGTAAGTGTATCTTCTCCAAACAATGTTCATTGCTCACATCTCTCACAATCTACCTGCAGCCATCAAACTTACTTGTCCTTGGTCCCTATCAGAAGATCTGTGTAGTTATTCAAACTCTTCAAGAAAACACAACTGGAAATATGGGTGACCAATCATGGCTTATTGCTTCACATTCTAAGTAAGAACATTGGGACCTTACAGAGGTCATTTCAGCTCTGTGGCAAGAAGAGTGGTTTATGTGCTTCTGTATGCACTCAAAGCTCAGGAGGCCAGTTGTAAGACTTCCTATTTGAACTTAACATTTCAGCCTCCCACCAAAGGAAGAAAGATGGGATGGCACTAAAAAAAAAGGCTCAAAACTGAAAACTTACCATGGTAGAAGTGAGAAAATGCCAGAATCTGCTTTGAGTTCTAGGTTCCATGCCCTGGAGAAGGCATGATTGAATTAAGAGTAACCTCTCCCAGTCTTAGGCATTTGGAGCTCTAGATTACTGCAAGGTTCATGATGCAATAAGCCCAAATTGGACAGGAGGAGCCCTAGGATCCAATTCTATTGTTGCCACTTATGCACTGGGTGACCTTAGACAGGGTTCTTCTCTCAGAGCCTGACTTCCATGGTGTAAACCATGGAAACTGACCTGGGGTCTCCAATGTCTCTTAACTCTTACACAATATGGTTCTCACCTTTGCTTGTCTCCTCCCAAGTGAGGAAATTATAGTTGCAGGGTTGGTAATGATATTTATATATCACCCACCATTCCTGCTAGTAAAGGATGAAGACTTTTATTGCAGAGAGCCCCTTACACTTTCTATCAAAAAACCATGTAGTCTGGTCTTTAGGAGCTGGCTCCTGCCCAGACTCACTTCCAAGCAGCAGGACAGGCTCCCTCTCCCAGCTACACTTTGAAATGTAAAGTAAAGATGTTGTAAAAAGTTTTGTAAAGCAAAGTAAAAAGTTTTGTTTTGTCACCACTAACCTACATTGGGGGAGTGGAGCCTAGCTATTGCTTTTGGAGATGTGCCCTGCATCCTTAAGGGCCTCAGCATTCCCACTAGAAAAGGTGTCACCTTCACAACCCAAATTCAGCCTAAACTTGCAAGCTAATCAGATAGGAAGTGTCCCTGTGTACATTGCAAGTGGCTCAGTTGAAGCTCCAGAGCCTTCCTATTTCAGACCTTATGGCCCATAAAGTTACCAAACATCTGCCAATCACCCCCCAGTAACCCCAGGAATGTTACAACTAAGGAAGTGGCCATGAAGTCTTCATAGAAAACAAATTGCTGAATTATTTCTAGAAGATTCAGAAATTCTTGGGTCAAATGTAGCTCTGAGGTTATCACTTAAACTCTCTGTGCATCAGTTGCCTTTTCTGTGAAACAGGGGTACTACTAACACCTGTCTTGACTTTTATAAGAATCAATAGAGACGACAGATGCAAAAGAAAATGCCTTGTAAACCAAGGCTCTTTGGGGAGGGTGGCATCTTAATTGTCAGAGAATTGTTTCAAAATAAACATGTCAAACTCCTTTCCCCACTCTCTAGAAATCTAATTCACCAAATCCAGGGTGACACCTGGCTATATATGTATTCTGAAAAGACCCTTAAAAGATTCTGGTCCACACTGACACATTGCATGTTGTGTGGATATGAGAGGTGATTGATAGGATGTGAGCTTCATTCCTAACCAATGTCTGGGTGACTCTGGAGGAAAATATTCAGGGAATTATGAACTCAAAGAATCTCAAACAGTCATCCATCTTGGAGAAAGTATCCTTGTGCCATGAGCCCAAGGAGGAAGCTGGGCCCTCTGTCCAGTTGGGAACAAAGCTGGATTACGGCACATAAAGATAAGGACAACAGAGTCAAGGCTGGTACTTATTGTGAGATGATGGCAGGGATGCCTCAAGCTACACTTAGTTACCAATAAAAATATGTAACTCCCAGGGCTCTCTGAGATTTCTCCTTTTCTTTCTACCTTGCCAAAAGTTGACCAAATCAGGCCTTGACATTTAGACTCCTAAAACAAAGTCCATTCACTGAAATTCAGAGGTCAGAACAAGAAGCCTTTTGTTCTTCCATCCTAGGAGATGAGATTCCACCATGCAGACATGTAAATCCAATGGATTAACTGCTTCTAAGCTGGTCACAGGTGCCAGGGTCACTGCTGGATTCCCAGGTTGTTCCCCAGAAGAAGCATCAAAAACTGAGTCTTCCTATCTGACTAGGCTCTCTGAAGCCCCTCCCTGATGTCAGAGATGTCTGGGATTCGGCAGTCAGACAATTTCAGTTCAATAATTTAATCCCAGACTCTGGACACTTGACTGTTGTTCACATTGACAATACCCTCGCCTACTCATCTTTGTCCATATTTACTCACACATTAACCCAACACAAATCCCTCAACAGCTATCATTCAGACCCATCATGGCCTTTAGGTATCTTCTTGGACACAGGTCCTTTAAAAACTTGAGTACCATTAATAGTAAATATGTAAGTGATACCACACAAGCATGCTTACATGTAAGATATCTTGTATGGTAGTATTTTTAAAATGGCCTCAAGTCTTTAACATTTCTCCCATTAAAAGGTGGAGTCTATATCCCCTCCACTTGAATCTACACAAACTTATGACTGCTTCAACTAGCAGAGGATGGTAGAGGTGATGCTATATGACTTCCAAGCCAGGCGGTGCAGCTTCCACTTGGATCTCTTGGAACACTTACTGTGAGAGAAGCCAGATGCCATGTAAGAAGTCTAACTATCCTGAGATCATCTTGCTAGAGAAAACATATGTGGGCACTCCGTCTGGCAGCCCCGTGAGCTCCTACACAGTTGTAAGTACCAAATGTAACCATGTGAGTGAGCCATCTTGGACCTCCAGACTTATCAAGCCTTCAGATGATTCCAGCTCCAGCCAACTTCTGATGGTAACCATGTCAGAGACCCCATGGGAGAATCATCCAGCCAAACCCTTCCTAGATTCCTGCTCCCACAAAATTGTAAATGAAATTAAGTGGTTGTTTTAAGTTTAGGGTAAGTTGTTACACAGCTAAATAAGTGAAACACCTTCTAATTCCAATGTTTAAAAAATACGGTGATGAATATAAGAGGTAGGCATTTGCTCAGACCACTTGATCTATCAGTCAGGTACTCTTATACCTTAGAGGTAGGGATAAAAGTTGGTAAACCTTCCTGGAAGCAATTTTGGTGATACCCAGAGCTTTAAGACACTTGTCCTTTGAACTTTCAATTGCAATTCTAGGAGTCTGTTTCAGTGATTTGATTATAGATATATATAAAGAATTATCTGAAATGGCTGTAAGGATGCTCATTAGTGCTATCTATAATAGCAAAACATTGGGAATAACCTAAATGTTCCCCTGAGAGAATAGTTAAGTAAACCATATTTACACAAGAAAATGCTTTATACCTGTTTAAAACCAAGTTTTTGAAGCATATTTTATGATAAAATATTCACCATCTAACAATAAATAAAAATTGAGATTACAAATGGTATTTTCCTTATATAAAAACTATACATATCTGGAAGGAAAATCTCAAATTATATACATATATCTATTTAAAGATTTTATTTGTTTATTTGTCAGAGAGAGAAAGAGAGAGAGCACACAAATGGGGGGGGAGTGGCAGGCAGAGGGAGAGGCAGGATCCCTGCTGAGCAGGGAGCCTGATGCAGAACTTGATCCCAGGACCCTGGGATGATGACCTGAGCTGAAGGCAAACACTTAACTGACTAAGCCACCCAGGCATCTCAAAAAACATCAAATTATAAAACTAATAATGTCTAAATGCTAATCTGGCTTTCTGTGGTTTTTTTTTCTATATTTTCTACATTTCTTTTTTTTTAAGATTTTAATTATTTATTTGAGAGAAAGACAGAGAACAAGCAGGGGGAGAGGGAGAAGCAGACCCCCAAAGTCAGATATTAACTGACTAAGCCACCCAGGCACCTGTATTTTCTACATTTTTCTATAATCAACATGCTCTACTCTTATAATGAGGGGAGAAAAGATACTTTAAAGAGAAAGTAAAAGCGTGATGCCCAAACTGCCAAGAATGTAAAAACAGCCTCTGCCCCAAAGCACCAGCTACTTGTGGAGGGCTAACAGGACGGCCAATCCTAGCTACGGACAGAACTAATAGGAAACTGAAGAGCCTGAAACTGAAGCTCAGAAACCAAAAGTAAAAGGGAAGCTGGGAAAGGAAACTGCAAGATGGAGCACCATGTAGTCCTTTGTCCAACCAAAGCCCCCAGGGCCCTAGCCACAGGACAATGAGCGGAAAGTGACATTCCCCATCCCACATCCAGTCTGCTACAGAATTACATGGGAAGGTGGCCCCTAGTGTGTGTCCATATGTGGGTGTGTGGGGGGAGCTTGAGCAGGGGCTCAATTAGATAGATAGATCATCCTTGAGCACTTGCATCAGTAAAATGCAAATTCTGGCACTGCACTGACCAATACGGTAGCTGCTACCCATGTGAGCTATTTCAATTTAGACAAATTTAAATATATAAAAAACTCACTTTTGTCACACTAGCCACGTTTCAAGTGGCTAATGGTTATCATATTGGACGGAGCAGGATAGGACTTTTCCATCGTCACAGAAAGCTTTCTAACCGATGGTACTACTCTAGGGAATTGCTTAGCTTGGATTCTTAGATTTCTACAGGGACAGTGGCAAGTGGTGGAAAGATAGAATTGGAAGTGAACAGGCCACTTGAAACCCAGCTCTCACACTTACCAAATGTGAAATCTCAGACTCATTATTAACCTCTCTGAGTCTCGGTTTTCTTATCCAGCAGATGGGAATAACATCTACCGCACAGTACCATGACAAAGAGTAAATGATGTCAAACAGCAGTAGCTATTATCCTAATGAGGATCCCTGGGTCTTTCCAAGAGCATCTTAGAATATCCAAACTAACCAGACTTACTCAGAAACCAGGAATCTCTGCACTCGGAATCAGGCTAGAAATAAGAGGCCCTTCAGCTTTTTAAGAAAGGTTTTTAAGGTCACGTGGTCCCACACTTAATATAAGCCCAAGACAAAGAGCACATAAGGAAGCAGGACAGAAGATGTCTGGGAGCTATGTGGCCATTATTTCTCCCCACAACAAAGCCTCTTGTCCCCATCCTGGTGATGGGGTTCAGCAAAGTTATCAGTGGTGCCCCTGGGACTCAAACCCAGGTCTCAAGTGGCCCACACATCCCCTGTCACCTGTTAACCACTCTTTCCACGGTGGCATTCAGGAGGCCTGCTGAATCACAGTCTAAACCCCTCCTTAAGCAGGACAAAGCTGTCAGGGGAGATAAGAAGACACTGGATGCCTGGGCTCGGGACAATGTGCAACAGGACTGCTGCTAATCCCACAGAAAGGTGATCTCCTGACCTGTGTCCACCCACAGGGATGGCAGATGTAAACAGCTGCACGCCATTGGGGGGGTTAGACAGAGGGCACAAAAGCACTCCCAAGGCATTACTTAGTGGGGAAAGAAAAAGAGAAATAGAACACACAGCTTGTGCAAATGGAATCGAGTGTCTACTCCAATCAGAATTGAATACCAACCTCAGGAAGGAGGAATGAGGAATAATTGGCTTTCCAGGGGCAGGCAGCAAGTATAAACACAAGTAACACTATTCCCGTTCAGCTCCTCCATAAAGCACAGTTACGGAGTGAGGGAGCCAATTTCTGCATGACAGGAGGAGGCATAAAAAGGATATGTGGAACCGTAAGCCTCTTCCCCAGCACGGCATAACCACGTTATAACTAGACAAAATGCTCAAATGGGCGCCGCAGCTAATTAACAGTGGCCCCTTTAAAAAGAGAGCTCTGCTTATTTTTATGGACGTGCTGAACATAACTAGCAGGATTTAAAATCAGGCTCTCCTTACTCGTTTATTTTTCCCTATAACTTGAACTGAGTTTTCCCTGGGTTCCAGACTAATGAAATGCTTATTTAGAAGCTGTGGCCATCTGTGGCTGGTACTGCCGTGTTGGTTTCTGCTCCCTGCCTGTGGGCTGATGAAGTTTGGGGGCATGGGGAATTTCCCATGATGCCCAGGCCGAGGAAGTCC
This sequence comes from Spilogale gracilis, assembly GCA_004023965.1. Classification (NCBI taxonomy): domain Eukaryota; kingdom Metazoa; phylum Chordata; class Mammalia; order Carnivora; family Mephitidae; genus Spilogale; species Spilogale gracilis. The sequence continues at coordinate 108,414 of PITA01000779.1, read as the reverse complement.
ACTTGCGCAGGAACGGATTCACCTGGAAAGAAGATCAGGCCCCGGTGCTCCTCTGCTCTGCAGGGGCTGGCTCCCGGCTGCTCCACAGGGGAAATCTTGACAGCTGGAATGCTGGCGACCTCGCCTGCCCCTGGGGCGTGTTGAGCCTCACAGGGAACAGGAAACCTCACTCTGACACGACCATAGGCATACACTCTGCACAGTGGTGACCCCAGGGGCCCAGGGTACCACTCCCTTCTGCCCTCTACCTCACTTTCTCCTTCTCTACAAGGGAGAATGCAAACCTGTAATGCTCATCTTTGCTCACTCCCTCCACTTACCCATGGGATTTTTAAAAATCAGGTGCATTACACTCAATGTCGTCAACACCAGGGCGCATGGGCCGCTGCTGCTTCCTTGCACACTTTCTTGAGAACAGGGCCCCTCCCCCAGCATCTCCTGACCTGTGTCCACCCACAGGGATGGCAGATGTAAACAGCTGGCAGAACACTTGCAGGATGAGCCCTACAGATGGCATCTGTCCTTGCAGCACCTAATCTGCTGCCCCAGCTCCCCCGCAGCCCACAGGATTCCTTTGTTTCCGCTCACTCTTCTCCCCTCCCAGTTCTAGACTCTCTGAGTGATAACAATAAGAAATCAGCTTCCTTACTGTGTCTTCCTCTCCTGTCTCCAGCCCCCTTCCCTGCCCAGCCTCTCTGGGTACCATGCCTCCAATTCTATCCCATGAACATTTGATGTGAACCTACTTCTCTGCCTGGCACTGTCTGGGCCATCCATCCTCCCATTTGGCTCCACGAGGGCCAGAGCCCTACCTCCACTGTCTGTCGTGTCCCCCTGAAAATGATGCTTGACAAGTAATCTTGTGGTAGATGAATGCCTGCATTGGAGGAGGCAGCCGTGCAAACAACCAATGAAGAACAATGTGATCAGTGCTATTAAAACAACAAACAAACAAATTAAAAAAAAAAAAAAAAAAACACCTGAGGGGTGCCTACGTGGCTCACTTGGTTAAGCGACTGCCTTCGGCTCAGGTCATGATCCTGGAGACCCGGGATCGAGTCCCGCATCGGGCTCCCTGCTCGGCAGGAAGCCTGCTTCTCCTTTTCTCACTCCCCCTGCTTGTGTTCCCTCTCTAGCTGTGTTTCTCTCTGTCAAATAAATAAATAAAATCTTTAAAAAACTTAAAAACAAAAAACAAAAAAACAAAACCCACCTGAGTACAAAGTCCTTTGGGAATTCAGAAAAGAAGTCAATTAGTTCTGCCTGGGGAAGGATGCATTCCAGGCATAGGGCACTGGACATTCAAAGGCATGACAGTGCATGAGTATAAGGAGGCCAGTGAAGTGGTCAGCTCGGTTGATCACGTTCTTGCTCAACGGCAAAGCTATGAAGCCACACAAGGACTGACTGTGATGTCTCCACGTGGGAGTTGGTGTAAACTCTGGTTGAGGTAGGCCTGCCTTCACGATGAGCAAAAATGCCTGCCCCCAAGCTCCACTCTGGCTGTCTTCTGGGATAAGCTCAAGGATGAAGCAGACCAGTTACTGCACTCCAGTTCCTCTCTGCTAAGGGAGAAAGATCAGTTGGGAAATTATAGTAAAGGGTGATGAGGATGCCTGAGGCCTTTGCCAGTTCTGGGCCCCTGAGCCATGCTGGCGCCAACCACTATGAGCTCTGAGGTGGAGGGAATGGCCAAGATAGGAGACGCAGTCACATTTAGGGAGTTGGCATCTTGAGGGAATATACTTAGGACACTGGTTTGTTTCCAGAAGGGCCAAGAAGGGCAAAGAACAGATGGAAGACATCCAGTTCAGGTATCACTACACCAGGGAATAGCCTCTGAAGGATGTAGGCCCCTCCATCTCCAATTCAAAACCAGGTGCGGGAAAACCCAATGCTAACTGCTTGCCGCTATAACAAACAATCCCAAACATGGATGATGGCTCAGACCTGATAGACCTAAACACAACTCTGTACTTTCTGTGGGAAGGCAGACACTGCGGCGGGGCACCAGGTGACTTCATCTAACTTCCCTTTCCTTTTCCACCCACAGTGGTTCTCTCCTTCATTCCTTCTTTCTGGTCTTCTCCCTCCTGGGGGTAAAAAAGAAAAAAAAAAAGAGGGAAAGTAGAAAGAGAAAAGGAATAGAAAGCATGTCTAGAGAAAAAAATAAAGAGGAACAAAGAAACAAGAGGAGAGGAGAAGTGGTGGCATCACGAAGGCCGCTTGGCACTGAATCAGTGCCACAGCAGAACTCCTCCAAGGGTCCGGAGGGCGCCTAGAGGCCTCTACTCCAGGGCCCAGCCAGGAGACGGCCTTCCCAAGAGCCTGAGGAATGGTCCTGGGGAGGGTTGAGTTTACTGCCCTGGGTTCTAGCCCACAGCCCCACAAGCCTCCCTTCCCACGCCAGGCGGTACTCTGAGCTCGGTATGTACCTCCTCTCAGGCACAGAGAGTTAGCCAGCCCTGAGGGCCTGGTTCACAAAGGCTGCTCTGGATTTCTCCCTTCATCGGGGGGCCCATTCTGCCTGGGAAATCTAGTAATGCTACTGCTCTTGCCTGACTCTGAGGAAGGGAAGGGGAGGATTCCCAGACCTGACAGCTTACAGGCTTTCTTCTGCTTCCTGTGATTCTGCACTTCAAATTGCTTTGGTTCAAACTCCTTGTGGTTTTTCTGGGATGCTGGGAGGAGAGCTCATTGATTCTGTTTTGATAAGGTCAGCGGTGATCAGCTCTGACAGTCAAGTGGATAACCTGTCCCCTTCCCCCCGCCCCCTCCCCCACCAGCTGTGGTTCCACATGCAGAAACGGAGGGAGAGAAACAAAGACAGGGAGGAGGAGGTGGTCTCCTTTGTCTCCTCAGTTCTGAAAAGCTCTCTAAATCCCATCGGCAAAAGTGGCCTCCTCTCAGGTTGCAGTCCCCGAGAAGCAGTAAGGGCACCCTTGATCTTTTCCGTGTGTGGTTTCATTTTCTTTTCCCTCTGTGCATTCCTGCCCCACAGCCTACTCTCCTAGACAGTGACTCACTTTCCTCTAAAGAACCAATTAAGTGCCACATAAGAGCAGCAGACTCCCAATGACACTGATTAACGTACAGAACCAGTAGGATTGTTCAGACTGAGATGCGTAGGAGGACATGGAGAGGGTCCCTCTGAGGGACACAGCTGATTGGATCTTGATGAGAAAAGTGCTGGGATCGTTCCCACTTTGCTGAGGTCACTGGAGGGGAGGCTGCCTGGAGCTCCCTCTCCAGGAAGAGATCACAGCTCTCTCAAAATGGCAGGCATGTTCCCAACCCAAGCTTGGTGGCCAAGCACTGACTCTCCTTGGAGGCCTCCCAAATAGCATGTAAAACGGTATCCATGTGCATGTGGATATATGTCTAGAGAGAAGATCCAGAACTTTCACCAAATTCTGCAGAAGACCCATGATTCAAGAAAGGTGAAGAACATTATTCTATAAAATCCTTTCGAATATGCCAGGCAGACTCCCCAAGACACCTGGCAGTGCCATGGCAGCTGCCCTGAGGCATCAAAGCCTAAAACGAAGAGTGATGTCTTTTTTTAAAATAATAATAAAATAGAGTCTTATGTTCTCCTACAAATGGACCTTGAGAGTTTGTTGGGAGGTTCAAGCAAGGGAGCACAGCTACTCCTATGCCTTTGAACAAAGAACAGTCCTCCTCCACCAGGGAAGGCCTTCTTCTTCGACCAAGCATACAGCGTCAGGAGGGAGGCACGGAAGGTGGTAAGGAAGGAAGGGGCCATTTGCCTAGCCTGCCACATCAGCGCAATCCACCCCGGTGACCAATGGGGTGACAGATGTCACAGCCAGATCACCCTCACATTGAAAAGTGAGGTCTTAAGTGGATCTCAGGGTGTTAACACAATGCCACTGTGCTGATGGTCTAAAGGTGAACTGAGAACAAGCTCCATGACCAGTGACTTGATGGACCTGCTAACCAGTGGGAAGAAGTACGAATATGGTACCCACATCACAAGAGCAATGCTGGGTCTGATACCAACTGCAGAACCTTATGCAGATTCAAGTTCCATGGGATTAGAACCAACCTGAACATGTTCAGAGCCACTAACCATAATAATGAAAGGTCTGAAATCACAATATCAAACACAACAGACTCAGAGCCAGACACAATGTTGGGTGCTTCGGACACAGGATCTCACTCAGCACTCACAACATCCCTAGAAGTACCTGTATCTCCATTTTACTGATGATAAGGTTGGGATTCAGGGAGAATGTGTTCATGCTCCCAAGGCCAGAATGTGAAAATGGTTGGATTTGAGCTGATGTCTGTGTAACTCCAAAGCCCATGCTTTAGGAATCATACCATTAAAGGAGCAGAGTCTGAAGAGAACCCATGGAAACAAGACAGCAGAGGATGGAGTAAGCTATTATTGAGAATAAGAAGGGAAGTCACTAGATGGTATATTTTGGTTACCTAGTATTCTGTCAGTTCTTTTCCTAGCAACATTAGGCAGCAAGTCACGGTAGCAGCCATGTTCACAGTCCCATTCCAAGAAAAATCTCCCCATAGGCCATTTCTTACACAGAGATAACCATGGATTATTCTATGTGATCTTTTGACCACACCTCATTGGACTAGAAGCAGGCTTCTGGTTCTGAATAGTCAAACCTAACTGTGGGGAAAACCCAATGCTAACTGCTTGCCGCTGTAACAAACAATCCCAAACATGGATGATGGCTCAGACCTGATAGACCTAATTCTTACTTGGAAAAGTCCTAAATGGGTAATTCCGACTGACAAGAAATTCTACTTTGAGTGGTGATTTAGGGACCCTGGCTATTTCCATCTTGTGCCTTCTCTGCCCTCAATACATATCTTCTAAGGTCACCATGCTCATTTATATATAGCCAGCAGAAAAGGAAAGATCATGAAGACTGTACTTGGAATGTTTTTTTGCCAGGGCTGGAAATGGCACACATCACTTCGGCTCACATTCCCTTTGCAGGAACTCAGTCCCATAGTTACAGTTAACTGCCAGGGAGGCTGGGAAATGTAATTGAGGTGTGTGCCCAGGAAGAAAGAAAATAGTGTAGCAGAGTCTTAGTCAGCCTCTGCTAGAAGCAGAGAGAAACTAGGTGACTCAGTGGAGGTAGAGTTCATGTTATTTCTGGTCCTCTCATATTTTTGCAATTCTCTCCTGAGGCCCTCCATAAGGAAACAAGTGTCCTTTTCTAAAACAATAATCCTCCTGAGAACTATATACCACGTGGGAAGCCCCTATGACCCAGGCCCCACTAATAGTGAATCATACAGATGGCCATTTTACAAGTTGGTCCCCAAGACTATAGATAAATAGCCCCCACATGCAAAGTAGTAGCACCTCAGATCTCTCTTCCGAGGCTTTTCTCAAAGTCTCCCAAAGGGAGTGGTCATATCTCCAGTCTTGCTCACTCTCCCTTTTGGCTCCTGTCCATCACTGCTCTGCTTCTTACTTTAATGCCTGGCAATGCCATTCTGCCATGTCAATAGCACACCACTCACCAACTCACTTAGGACCCTCTAAGCCCCTTTGGAGCACACCACCTCCTCCTGTCTGCCTAGAGCTTAGTCCCTACTTACCACCCAGCACCACCTGCACCAGGGCTGTCTCACTGCACAGCCCCAGAAGCACCATCCACAATGTAATCAAGGTAAATGATAACCACGGAGCTGTGTGCCCTGAATCAGACACCAGGGGAGGTGTTCCTGACCCCACAGGACAATAGCTCCAAGCTTTAGCTCTTCCTACATTAGGACCTCTGGCACACAGGATAATCTAACTGTTCTGACTGATGTTATATCGGAGTAACTAAGGTACAGAGAAGTTAAGGGTAATCTTAATAGTACAGAATGGAAGCGATTAGATGACATATTAATTGGCCTTCTCTTCTCACCTGGCCAAGTGAAACACTGGCCTTAATTTCCAGGCTAATTAGGGTATGTGTGTGTGTGTTTGTATGTGTGCTTTTCTGGCTGGCTGTCTGTCTGTTTTACTCTGTCTTAAAGTAAATCAAAGTCTCCTTTGACATAGAAATCAAAGTCTCTGATAAAAATAGAAAAATTAGAACTATTACAGTAGAGTCATTTACTGAAAACACTGGTCTTTAGCCAAAAAAAAAAAAGTCTTTATCCATGACCATGTATTCATTCTGCCATCAGTAACTGGTCCATAACTATTTCCAAGAAGGCCATATCCTCAGGCTCCAGCATAGTGCCGGGCACATGACTGGCATTCCCCCGAATACTTATCTAATGAATGAATGAAGCCAAGTTTTTACATACTTTGTTCAAAACTGCCCTTGCTGGAGGGAGAGGAAGTATTATTAGTGCTCTTTTTGCCCAAAGGAGGAAAATAGACAAGAAAGAATCATGGAACTCTGAGGCTGAGCTAGAATCTAAGCAGCTCTCACTGATGGCCTCCCATGGGCATGCTTAGATCCCTCAGTAAGCCAAAGCCTCCTGGTGCTATCCTGGTGCCCAGCTGCCCCCCAGCACCACCTATACTCACCCACATCCTGCTTCTCCTCCCCTGCAACAGTGCACGCAATCAGAGCTCTGTAGTCCTCTCACTGCCCATGGTAGTTCCCAGGAACTGGTATAGAACCCTCCAGGGGGCAGGGCATTTGGGGAGCAGGGATGGGCACAGCTATCTTGGAAACTGTCCCACAGACCCCACCCCAAGATAAAGGAACACCCTTGGTAATCTTAGCCTCCAGGAGCCTATCAGATCCTCATTTAGAAAATGTGTGTGTCCTGGGCCCAAAACTCCGGCAAAGGACCGGAAATGACCACAGGCCCAGGGATACATACTTCCAGGCTCCTGCTTCATCAGTTTAAAATAGCAACTGTGAGATATCACCCCATTTTTTTCCAGGTGGAATATTTTATCCACTCCACAAGAGATGGCAGATTAGGAAAGCCAGAGAGGATTGGCATGTCCATCGCAAGCGGACTCTCTGGGGTAGCCAATCTTGAAACTGAAAACATTTCTCTATTTATTGTCCAGTCTTCATTTAAAGGGAAAGTCCCCAGATGGAATTGAACACGTTTGGGTTGTTTTAAGGGCATCTTTCCTTTCTGTGACATGGTAAGCCTGCTCTCCATTTTTCCAAGCTCCGGAGAGAAACTCCGCTTGCCAACACTTGAGTGATTTCACCTCTAGCGTTTCCATGGTGATGCACATCCCCATACAGCCTGGAGAAAAGGTGCAGTTCCAAGTGATGATGAATATGAACGAAGCTCGGCAGCCTCCCCAGGCCCGGGGGGCTCTCCGGGAAGAGCTGGGCTGCACAGAGTGCTTGGCGGATCCACATGGCCTCCGCCTCAAGTAATCCAAGATGGCCTTTTCCTCCCTAAGACAGTGTGGATGCACTCCTGGAAACCTCAGCTGGTGGGGACGCCAGGGGTTGAGGAGGGGAGAAACCAGAGGTCCAGGAGATCTGCAGAGAGCATCTCCAACAGACGAAGCTCTAAGTGGCATGCTGCTGGGAATTATCTAGGGTCTCCATAGCCCCTGGAGTGTAGGGGGCCTTGATCTGTCTCCTGACCTGACCCAGACCGGGCCACCAGCAGGCTGCCATTACATTGTCTAAACATAGCTATAGAGCAAAAACCAAATAGTTCCTCAAGAAGCTAAAGCTGACCTCTGCCACCTTGGTGAGCTCTGCCAGACAAAGGGAGGGGTCAGGGTGGAGGCGCCCCCTTGCCCTCCCTCAGACAATAATGGTAATAAAGCTACCATTTACTGAGCACTCGTTATGTGCCACAAACCACACTAAATGTAATTTATACATTCCATCACTTGATCTTCACAATAAAAGCAACTGTGCAATAGGTAGTACCATTTCCACTTCACAGATGAGGAAACCGGGGCTCAGAGAGGTTAATGACTTACCCAAGGCCCCACAGCTGATAAGTGGTAAAGCTAGGATTTAAATTCAAGTAGTCTCAACTTAGAGCCTGATATCAGGCATTTCCCCCTGCCTCTGTGCCTAGCATCAGGCTGGTCCTAACCCCAAAATGTACAATGACACACCAATTTTCAGAACTCACATTTGTTCAGCCTTCCAGTTTACAATGACTAGAGTTTCCCCTTCTTCAGCATCTTCTATGTGCTAAACATTTAATATACCTGACTTAATCTGATCTGCACAAGGGTCTTATGAGAAAGGTGTCAATAGTCCCACATTTCACTTAGAAGTATCAAGGCCTGGAGAGTTTGTTTGCTAAAAGTCCAATGAGTGTCAAAGGCGAGTTTTGAACACAATTCTGACTCTGTAGTCAGCATCTGACTGTGCTTCCCCTTTCCCATATCTCGTGTCACCCACATCTGCCAGGTCTGGTGTTGAGTACCCAGCTCTCCAAATTTGGGAGAAATCCAGGAGCCTACACAGGATGGGAACACTAAAGGCAAATCCACTCTCCCTTTACGCCACCTGCCTGGTCACAGTTAGCCAATGCCCACAGGTATGATGTATCTGGATCTTAGCCTAGTCGTTCCTTGTCCTCTTTAACCAACATTAAGGGAGTATCTGCTATGTGGAGACCCCGTGCCATGCACCAGAAATGCAGAGAACAAAAGTCTCCTCAGTCCCTGCATTCTCCCTCAGTGCCTGTCTCTGCATATGGCCCTGACACTCAGGCTCTTACTGAATTCTCACAGCAACACTGTGGGCCAGAGCCTGTGATTATGCTCACTTCACCAGCAAGGAATCTGAGGCTTGGCATGTCTCCTTCAGCAGTCCACCAGGTCACAAAAAAAGTAAATGGGAAAGCCATGACAGGAACCCAGGGTAGCAGCTGGGTCAGAGAGACTCTGGAGACTGGTCACATAACTTACTGCCCTTGGCTGTGCAGCAAGGGCTATGGGCCATGTGAGCACTAAAAGGGAGTAATCCTCCCTGGGGCTTCAGGAGCAAGGCTTACAGAGGATGGGATTTGGGGTACAAAAAGATCAGAAACAAGGAAGAGCAGGGGTTCCTTATGGGTGGTCCATAGTCTCCCACAGATTAATGGATAAACCTCAGGGATTTCACAAACCACCTGAAATGAGACCAACAAATATGTATCTATGGGGAAGGCTTCCTTTTCCTGGGAAGAATAATCATCGTTCTCTTGGATTCTCAAAAGGGTCCCTGATACTCCCCAAAACAGTTTCAGGACCACTGCCTTAGAGTGACGCATTTGGTCTGTGGTGACTGATGGGAGAAAGCTGCCCCTGTGACAGATGCAGTGCGAGGATCCAGCTCACAAGGGTTCAACACCCGCAAGCTCAAAGCTTTCCTGGCCTGTCTCCTAGACCTCCTCTTCTTACTGCCAGAAGTGGAGGGAGCTGCCTCAACAGGAGGGAGAAGAGACGAGAAGCATTGCTCTCTTCAGAACTGGAAGTAACCTTCCTCTGCTCTGTTTTTTGTTTTGTTTTGGTTTGGTTTGGTTTGGTTTGGTTTTTGTCTGCATCTGCAACCTAGATGCTTGTTCCTCTGGGCTCCCAGAGTACTTCAGGAGACCAGGGCTCCCCTTGGCCCCCTACTCTGACTGATGCATGTCAAGCTGTCTGCTGAATGCTCTGTGCATTTGACTTGAACCCACCAGTGAGGTGACCCATTCAAAAAGCCTTCTGCCTGGCCACTCAGTGACCAAGTGACCAATGTGGATGATGTCCACTGCAAGCATGGATAAATTAAGTCCTCGCAGGGTTCAACAGTCTGTAGCAGCAGTGGCTTCCGCTGCAGACCTGTCCAAGGCAGGCCCTCACCAACAGCATGGCATAGTTATGCCAAGCTTCCACGAGTACAGGATCAAACTGCTTAGCTGGAAAAATCAAAGCATTTCCAGGATGATTCTGTTTGAACTATGCTCTGCTCACCACCTATGCACACGTTTACAAGCCCAGTCGGACCCAGTGCCATCATCCAATTAGCACACACCAGCATCCAGCTCCCCAGGGCCAAAATGAAACAAGTTGGATGAGATCAAAATCCAGTCCCACTATTTTAGGGCAGATGTCCACAGGCATTGAGGACGCAGAATACACCTGCTGCAGGCAGCTGACAGTGTCACTCTAGCCCAGCAACCCTAACAAAGCTGGAGCTTGATATTCCTCCATCAGGACAGCATTACTGTGCCCCTTCTCTGGGCCTGACTGGGTCTGGCAGTGAGCCAGGCCCTGGAGAGTCAGAGATGAAAGACAATCTCTCTTCTGAACAATCTCACAGTCTAGTGGGAGATGCAGCCTGGTGAAAAGGCAATTTTAACACAATAAGATAAGGGCTATGATAGAGTAAAGCATAGGGGACTGTGAGAGTACTGAGGAGGGTTACCTAACTCAGCTAGAGAAGTATCATGGAAGGCTCCCTGGAGGAAGTAACATGTGCACTGATTCCTGACGATGAATCAGGAGTTAGCAGGGGGAGCTCCATATTAAGCAGACAAGTTGCTCGGTGTGATCAAAGCAGATGGGGAAGGGATATGAAGACAAACATGGAAACTAGGAATGGGGATGACTTCTAAAGCCACTGATACTCACACCATAGTGTGCTTCATCTGCAGAGCTTCTTAAATAGATAGCTAGGCCCCACCACCAGAATTTCTGATTTAGTAGGTCTGAGCTGGGGTCTGAGAATTTGTATTTCTCCTAAGTCCCCAGATAATGCTGATGCTGATGTTCCAAGTTCTGCTCTTTGAGATCCTCTTCTCAAAATCATTTTGAGATGTTTGGATTTATCTGGAGTGGCAGGAAGAAAGCTATTACAAGGGGCTGATCGAGGGAAGGATACCAGATTTATAATTTAAGATCACTCTGGCAACAGGTTCGAGGATGGATTGAATATGGTAGGCTTTGGGACAGAAAGACTCATCAGCAGGCAGTTGCAATGATCCAGACAGCACGAAGGCAGCTCCAGCAGGAATGGAGAAACAGTCATACTGCAGGTCCTGGGGCATCTAGAGATGGGCTGTGGGTGGCAAAGCAACAGAGCAAGCAAGAACAGCAGCAAGACTTCTGCCATAGAGGTTGAATCCACACCTAGGAGTCACATCCTAAGATAGAAAATGTTGGGAATACTTTTTTTTTTTTTATTTTGGCCAGGGGTTAGAGTTTGGGGTTGATGAGTTTTTCTTAGCACGCGTAAGTTTGAAATGCCAGGGGCACCTGGGTGGTTCAATCGGTTAAGCATCTGACTTGGGCTCAGGTCATGATCCTAGGGTCCTGGGATGGAGCCCCACATCAGGCTCCCTGCTCAGCAGGGGGTCTGCTTCTGCCTCTGGCACTCCCCTCCACTTGTGCTCTCACTTTGACTCTCTTTCTCTCAAATAAATAAATAAAATCTTTTTTTTAAAAAAAGTTTGAGATGCCTGAAAGCATCAGCAAAACAGATAAATGCAGACTTAAAGACTAAGGAGAGATATGACCTGAGAGATTTAGATTTTTCTACTAGCGTTGGGAGGAGAGTGAAATACAGGGAGGAGAATAAGATGATGACCCAAAAATAAAGGATAATTTGAGAGGATAAAAGGGCCTAGACCAACACCCTTGAACCACCATCATTCAAGAAGCTGGTAAAAAGTAATGTTGGGCACCTGGGTGGCTCAGTCAGCTGGGCGTCTGGGTGGCTCAGTCAGCTGGGCGTCTGTCTACACTCAGGTCATGATCCCAGGGTGCTGAAATAGAGGCCCACATCAGGCTCCCTGCCTGGCAGGGAATCTGCTTCTCCCTCCACCCCTTCCACTCCTTATGCTCTCTCTCTCTCAAATAATTTTTTTTAAGTAATGGGAACAAAGGAGTATAAGAATATGTCACTTGGGTCCTCTGCGAAACAAACACAGAGACAGGGAAGAGCAGATGTTTTGCTGGGAGCAAGAGCTATGAAAGAAAAAGGAAAGAAGCAGGACTGGGTGGGTAGGGGAGACGCAGAGCCTACTATGTCTCCACCACCTCATGGGGAGCTCCAGAGCAGATTCACACCACGTTGGAGGGGAGCGTCTAGCCCTTATACCACAGCTTTGGTCAAGGATTAGCCAGGGGCCACCTGAGAAGAGTGAGGCCTTGGCCCAAAGATGTAGGGAATCCTGAGATGTAGGCAGTAGGCCCTTCCTCAAAGGTGACCTGAGTGCTGCGTCTTCTTAACTACCACAGGAATAAATGGGAAAACACCATCAAGAGTTGTCACAAAAGCCAAAGGAAGAGCTGTTAGGAGAGAGTCATAGACAATTATCCAAAGCCTCCCTGCAGGAAGATACATCACTTACCCCCCACAGTAGTGAGATGAGCTGTCACTAAGGAGCAGCTACAAGGGAGTCAGAAAAGCCCGAAAGTGGAGGTGCCAGGAGTGGGAGGGGGCTGAGGGAGGTCCAGACAGTGAGGTCAGTTAATTCCTTCAGGGAGCTCTGCTGAGGAGAGAAGGAAGGTAGAATCTGAAGGAATGCATAGGAGGCAGCGAACATAAAGAGGGGGAAAGGTTTGGGACACTGAGGCAGCTGCTGATCTCACCTCAATGGCTCTCCCTCTCACTGGTGTCTACCAGCACACCTTCAGCAAGGGGGTAGTTGGCTGGCTGGTGGCTGGTGAGCAGGGCTAGGGGACATCCAGTGCCCTTAGGAGGGAAGCAGAAAATCTCACCAGCAGAATAGCTCAGATCATTTCTCTGCTGTTGATCCAAGCTCAGCCCCCACCTTCACGCCCTGGAGGTCTCACTGAACTACACAATCATAAGTCATTGTCCTAATAGCTTTATTAGAAAGAGAAAAAAAGGTATTAAAACTCAGCTTAATGAAGCCGGGATGCAGAAGGCAGCAGGCAGCACACTCGTCATATCACTTCCTTTGGCCTCTTGGGAGTCCATCAGAAAATGCTCAGTCTTCAAGGCTGGGGTGATTAACCTCAGACAGAAGTAACGCAAGTCATAAACAGGTTGTGGGCTTGTTTTCTTCCTTAAAGGCTTTATAATAGGAACAAGCATCTCATGGTAACATGTCATCATGGGGCAAATAAAGTCTGGTTGGAGTGAGCGCCTGAAGCTTGCCTCCTCTCACATCTCTGCCTTGATCAATAAAAGATCACAACAAGGCAGCTTAGAGCTTAATTATTTACTATTTCTGTACTTTAGTATGAGAAATTTTTTCTAAGGAAATCAAACTGCCTTTTCAGCGCCATATGGAGTCAATATCCTGGGCTCTACGAGGTGTTAATGAATTAATTAATCAACTAATGGCAGTGAAGGTCTTCAGAGACCATGGATGCTTAGCTCCCAAAGGGAACACTTTTCACTCATATTGGCAATAATTTTAAAACATTCTTTATTTCCTAGAAATCTGGGGTAATTTCTTAGCCAAGAACTCACTGGATTGTGTATATTTTCAGTGTTGGTTATTTTGATAATATTTTTCTATTTTGTTTTTCAAGTCATTTCCACTTTACAAAGCCAACTCCCTTTTATTTGTGAAGATGAGAGAATGTGAGTGCATGGAGAATGAGTGGCCAGGAAGAACGGAGACATCTCCTCCTAGCCAGTCATTGGCAACAACATCCCCTTGGTCGAGGCATTGTGGAAGTCCTTTCCCTGACTTCTCTTTCCCCTCGGGTAGGAGCACCAAAGAACAGTGAAATTAGGGGAAATCCAGAAAAGGAAAGGCACAGGAGCAGAGGTCCAAAATACTCCACAAACTAAATTATGAATCCTCAATGTAATATTAATAGTAACCACAGGCAAGAAGGGTAGTTTAAGGTCTTCCCAGTAGAAGTAAAGGATGCATGAGAAGATAATTACAGGATAGCAGAATAAATTAGGACTTGTTCTTAAAGAAAAGGGGTGGGCTGGAACCTGCTATCAAAGAAAACTATGAAGCTTGACTAGAAGATTTTTTAAAAATAAGAAATAAATAAGGTGATAGTGTATTGGGTGGGATGCAAGCCGACAGGAGGCATTGAGACAGGTTGGCTGATTTTACAAGATTCCCAACACTTTCAGAAGCATTGAAGAAAGAAGAGATTAACCTGGTGGGAGGAGGAGTGGCAGGTCTCGAGATGGGAGATGAGGTGTAGGGAAGTTCATGACAGTGCTCCCCAAGTGAGATTCCAGCTGCAGGAGAGGGGTGGGCAGAAATCTCACTGTTTTAAAGGCACATTTTACTGGATAGTTGCAAAGTTAAGCCCTGGTCCAAGCTGGGATTTAAATAGTCACCAAACCTTTTTTTTTTTAAGATTTTATTTTATTTATTTGACAGGGAGAGATCACAAGTAGGCAGAGAGGCAGGCATAGAGAGAGGAGGAAGCAGGCTCCCTGCTGAGCAGAGAGCCCCATGTGGGGCTCGATCCCAGGATGCTGAGATCATGACCTGAGCCGAAGGCAGAGGCTTTAACCCACTGAACCACCTAGTCACCAAACCCTTTTATCAGACCCATGTCAGTAGTTCGGGTATGAACAGGTGGTAAAAGCAACAGACAGGTAATGAGTGTTTGCCTTATCTCCAGCTCAACCACCTGATGGGAGTAGGGGAGACAGTGGAAGGCTATGGGCAGAGATTGGAGACAGGCTATCTGGCAAATGACAATAAGAGGCCTTCATTCTGGGCCAACCCCTCACACTGATTCATCCTATTTGTCTGTCTCTGTCTCTTTCTCCCTCCCTCTGCTATTGAGGAGAAAAACAGGGAAACTGGAAGGGCAAAGGGGGGTTTTAGCTGCCAGAACTGAACGATGTGCTCTTGGCATTGCAGTTGGAATTTGGAACACATTTTTTCATAGAAACATTGATGCAGATGGTGATTGAGGCCCATCAGGAGGGCAGGGAGAGTGTGAAAACAACCAGTGCTGGGGCCAGAGAGACCACAGGGTCCTGGTGTTACCCTGCACGTGCTATGTGCCCTTGGGCAAGTTACTTAAGCTGTCTGAGCTTTGGTTCCCTTTAACACAGAGTTGTGAGAATTAAATCACCGAGATAACATATAAAGAAAGAGTAAGTAGTCAGACACCTACGAGAGGCTCAGTAAGCGTTAACTATATCAGTATGGTTAATAAATGACCACGCAGCAGCACATTGTGGAATATGTGGGCTTTTGTGTCCAGATTTGGAACTTAACCATCATTGTTTCTATAAGAAAAAGCATTCTGAATTCAAGCAACCCACTTAAAAAAAAAGTTATACTCCCAAATTAATTTACAAATTGAGCACTGTCTGTTCTTGTTTTTTAGCATCCTGTGCAGATCTAAAATCACTTGATACATTTAAGAACATAAAATGTATTATGTATAACTTGGTTGCTCATAAAATTATCATGTTTGATATATTTAGAGATGTGAAGACTAGGGAAGAAAAGAAATCCATAAATATGTGGGGGATTTATTTCCCTGTCTTTCCAGTTTGGGGAAGAAAAGGCAAAGAGCTCTAAGAGATAAAAATTCTTGAGGTCTTCCCCTCCTTACAGGGACCTAACTCCCCTCTTCCAGGGAAGCAGAATCCTACAGCATGAGACGAGATGCCACCAGTCAGAGGACCAGATGGGAAGAGAAAATGGGCTACCTTGCTCTGCTCCACCAAAGAGCACTCTGCAGTTCCATGAATGTCTTTTTCCTCTCTAAAGGAAGAGTAGCTCTGGCATTTACCAGGGTGCCCCTTTAAAGGTATTCCTTTGTGTGCCATCAAGAGATGGTTTTGGGGAACCCATCATATACATGTCCTCAGAGGGACAACATTTGTGGGATCTATGTGGATGCCTGAGCTTGCAAGTATCAAATATTTATTAAGAAATAAGTCTTAATAAAAGAAGGCAAGGTAAGGAAATAGGGAAAGAGGTGACAAAAATGGTGACTATATACCAACTTGGAATCCTTTTCAGCTCCATGAATTGGAAGACACTTTTGAATAAATGAGAGCAAATCACGTAAGAGCATTTATCTCACATAATATGAAGTTTGGAACAGGATCATATTCAGCCTTATTCAGTGGCCCAATCATGTTTTCAGCAGCCCAGTTTCTTTCTATCTTTTGATTCTGCCATGCTCAACATGTTGCCCTTTGTCTTCAGGCTTGAATTCTCACGGTAGCAAGATGGCTGCAACAGCTCCAAGCATCATGTCCTCACACAACAATGTCCAAAGGCCTAGGGAGAACATCCTTTTCTTGTGCTTCTTTTAAAGAGTAAGGGAACATTCCCAGAAGCACTGTGCACGCGCGCGTGCGCAGACACACACACACACACACACACACACACACACACACACTTCACATCTACCTCATTGGCCAGAATTCTATCGCATCCTTATTTGTAAAACAATAACTGGAAAGCAAAATATAATTCATATGTACTAATGGAGATTGACCTCCTTGGGCTAAGAGGCCCAGTGCCTGAAGCTAGGGAGCTAAGGAGCGATGCCACTCCCCCTTGGGGGTTGGCTCCTTCTGTACAGTCCCCATAAAGAAATAACACTTTCTGAAATGTTTACCCAGGGAAGGAGACAAGAGTAGGAACTGAACCCCCGCAAGGTTATCCTTCGGATGCTGCCCCAGGTACTGTACAATCTGAGGGGCTCATTCAGCTAGAAAGACCCAGTCCCTGGGTTGTTCCAGAATCCTTCACTTCAAGCCAAAAAGTCTGAGAGTTTTTAGGGACCAGTGAACAGTAATTTTTCTCCATATACAAAAATAAAAATTTGTTAGTTTCAGAAGCATGTCTTATGAAGGGATAAACTCATTCTTCTCCACTTCTTTCAGACCATTAAATCCTTTGAGATGAGGCATTAAATGATAACTAGTCTCCCTGGACAGTTTCTGATGTCATTGGCAGGAGCAGTACTGGACTTGCAGGCATTCTCTTCATTGCTCTGATAAGCATTGTGTTTAAGACTAATTCATTAGGATGATATTTCATCTTACATTAGGGAGTGCACTATATGATCCAAATGTGAAGGCAATGACGATTTTTCCTCCTCTCTCTTACCAGCTGCTGCAGAATGAAAGGGCGCCATCATCCTGTAAAAGGCAATGACCTCATTCCCTTTAATAACCTCTGCCCTTTTGCCCATGATAGGTTCATTCTAAGCCAAGGGAGAAGAATTTATGGGCACATTTAGGTTCTAGTCCACCATCACCTTTGGCAATCCTAATTAATCTCTGAGATAATCATTCCCATTTCTTACAAATGGGCCAAGTTAATTGGCATGAAGTTCTCTTAAAAATTCTCTCTTCCTTCAGATTTCTATGAGTTTCTGAAAAGAGCCCCTTAGCATGAAAATTAAGAACTGAAGTTTCCCAGCAGGGGGAGATTTGGAAAGGACTCTGAAAGTTGACATATACCTAGATTTATTTTCTTCACACTTTCAGGTTAGTGCGACTTTATTTTAGAGTAGTGAGGATTTTTCATAGTGGGAGGGGCCCCAAGGAGCCAGCCATCAGCAGCCCTGCCAGTCAGAGAGAGGCAGTAGAGTTGCTGCTGACATGGTACAATGCCAAGGGCACCAGAAAAATCCTTCCAAATATCACTGCTGCTCTAAAATGCTGTACATGTCTGCCACATGGAAGAGTTATTCCTTCCCAAGATGCAGGTGTGGGTCAAAGAATGTTCTCTAAGAGAGATAAAACTCCAACAATGTAAATCAACACTAGGGAGTAACTGACCATTAATGGGCTCTTCCATACAAACAGGTTTTCATTAGGGAAAGGGACACGTGAGAATGATAAAAGGACACAAAAGCAAGAGATGGAAGGAGATAACAAGTTTTCCTAAAGGCCCTCATAGCAACGGGCCGGCTCTCACAGGACTCTTAGCAAGACTGAGGACAAGTCAACAAAACTACTCTATTAAAAAAGGCAGGCAGTAGTCAGGGCTGAATCCTGTTTCATATTAAGAAAAAAAAACTTTCAAGGCACCTGGGTGGCTCAGTTGGTTAAGTTATTGCCTTCAGCTCAGGTCATGATCTTGGAGTCGCAGGATCGAGTCCCACATCTGGCTCAGCTCTGCGGGGAGTCTGCTTCTCCCTCTGACCTTCTCCCCTCTCATGCTCTCTCTCACTCACTCTCTCTCTCAAATAAATAAATAAAATCTTAGAAAGAAAGAAAGAAAGAAAGAAAGAAAGAAAGAAAGAAAGAAAGAAAGAAAGAAAAAGAAAAAAGGAAAAAAACCTTTCTTGGTACCTCTAGGGATGGAGTGATCTACTCCTACCGTACTGGCATGGCCGTGTTCTTCTGTCCTCCTCCATGTTGTCAACATGCTTGCCTTTTCTGACCTATCACATGCCCACTGCCCTTTTTACACTCTTTGGTACTCTTATGGTAAGATTCTAGTAGAAAACGTCAGACTCTTGGGTTGGAGATGAAGGACTACTTATTACTCACAATAATAGTAACCAGAGTATCCACATTTTTGGACCATTCCCTAAATCCCAACTCCCACCAGGTGATGTGAAGAGGACCAGAGGACTCCAGCACATGCAATGAGATACGTTACAAAAAAAGTTTAAACTTAAATAATCTGACTCTCTGATCCGTGGCAACCTACCTTCCCTTTGCTCATGAAGGAGATACTATCTCTACCTCCTTTGCTTGGCAAGAGAGACTATCTCTATCTTCCAAGGCTAATTGCTATACAAACCCACAGAGAATTGTCTCCCAACAGAGTGCAGATTGAGAAGGTTTTATTGCACCCAGCCTCAATGGGATGTCAATTAGTGATTTCTTTAACTGACATTGCAGAATGCACTTACAGCATTAATGCTACATATTGCCCATTACATAATTAGCTACCAAAAAAGACATAAAGCCATAAGAATTAATAAAAGAATTGAGGGTAATTATAAAATAAATATGCAAAATTTGCTTTTCAATATACCAGTAAGAGATAGTGAACTAGTTAGAAAATATAATGAAAAAAGATGACATTCAAAATAGCATTGAAAAATATGAAATATCCAGAGACAAAGTTAACAAGAAATATGAAGGCTAAATAAAAAGGACCATAAATTTTCACAAAAGGACATAAAAATTAGAATCAGTTGAGAAACACCCTATGTTCTTAGGTAGGAGAATTTGCTATAATGAAGATGTCAATTGTCCCCCAAATTCATCTAACAGTTAATGTAATTCTAGTACCAGAGATTTGGGTGTTAAGTGTTTGCAGAAGGGAGGGGTGATTATCCAGGGAAACATTTGCTTTTATTGGCTGAGCCCTAGGTTGATAAATTGTTCTAGTCATCATTAGTTGGCCATGCTATCTAGTTTGTCAAGTTTGCAAAGAAATTTCTTGGTCTGCAACCCTCTGTGGCTTAGGGAGGGCATTGATACAATAGGTCCCCTTGAGTTCTGCATCCTTCCTCCCTAAGAGCAAGTTCCATAGCTGAAGACTCTGAATCTTGTGCCAGAAGTCCAATGCCAAAATCTGTAGATGAATCCTTCATTTTTAAGCTTTGCACTATTGGACACTTCCACTGTACCCAAAGTCTTGCAGTTGAGATCTCTGCAGCAGACCATATGTACAATGAATACAGGAGAAATAGAATTGGAATTAATTATGGCTCCAGCACCAATGAATCTCTGCAAGAGTTTCAGTGAGGATCTTTTTGTAACTTTTCAGTGCAAAACTCTCATGGAGTTAACTCAAATACATCAGTGATGCTGTTCTAATGTCCAGCACACTCTCATTCCTCAGCAACTCCAGTTTTGCTGACCTGCAAATGATCAGGAAAAATAGTTGAGTCTCTTGGATCTCCTACCCATTGGATGTTGTCTATTCTCTAGATTCATCTGATGCTAACCTAACAGCTATTCCCACAATTAATTCCATGCCCATCTGCATCTCCTCTGCCTAACAGCTAATGCATATCCAGCAGCTGAGATCAGGAAGAAAAGCCCTGGGAGTGGTCACACCAGAGGAAACAGACTTTTTTCACCCTTTCCATTTACCCTTTCCACTTACCATGAGGCAGGAGAGATCCTCCTCATCTTTTGTAATGGTCAGGAAAGCTTTCTCCTGCTCCCTGGTTTCCATGGGCATTACCTCAACTCACATAAAAGTGCAAACTAATCAAGTTGTAGGAGCTTCCAAAAACAAAAAACAAAAACCCACTTATGTGGTATGTTTCCAATTCTGATCACATTTATGCAGGACAGCTACATAATTTGTAAGGCTTAGTGCAAAATGAAAATACAGCCCCCCCCTTATTGGAAAATTACTAAGGATTTCAAGACAGCAAGAGAAGATCAGTAAATCAAGGATAAGGCCCCTCTGAGTACAGGGCTTATGCAATGGTATTGGTTGCGGGTCTGTGTAGCTAGTCCTGCGTTTATGTTTTAGTATGGCCCAGGGTCTGCTGCTTCGAGTTGACTCCTCTTTTCCATAGGTTTTATAAGGTTAAGCCTCAGTGTGCATCTGCAGCAAGGTGCAAACAAGAGAAACACTAACTCCCCCAGTTTCTCAAGATGAGTTCAGACCTGGGATGGGTGATGTTTGGTGGAGGGCAAGAGTTTGTGTGCAACCCAACTATTGTTGAAATAGCAGGTAAGCAATTGGCTGCACTTATGGCCCTATTGACTCAGCCCTGTTTCAGATTTGCAACTTTGGGGCATGTCACACTGCCAGAGAGGTAGGACTTAAAAAGGACAATCAGACCATCCTGTGGGGGTTTTGCTGGATGACAATGGGGCATGCGAGCCAAATATGGGATTCCTGCTTCAGAGAAGAGTATCCTAGACTGACAGCTGACAGATCCCATATGGCCTACAGACACGTTTGTTTGGCTTACCATATTTGAAAAACTGTAAGATTTCATCTTAGATCTGGATTCATGTCTTTCATAAAAAGTCAGAAGAGCTAAAATTTCTGAGCCCACATCTTTTCATGGCAATAATCAGCTCGAGTTGAGAGGCCACTGCCCTTAGATGTGGTATATGCTCTCCACGTTGCCACAGTCCCCAGCTTCCTTATTATTCTACACCAACCTGATTAACATATTCATGATAACTGCCTGGCCCTGACCTTGAGTATATGACTCTTGGTTCTTCATGGACTCTTCCAACTCTGAGAAGCCACCAAGAGTCCCAAGAGTCCAGCCTCTACCTACCATGTACAGAGTACAGTTGTAATACAAATTACTATAATTCTATAGTCAACTATCAGTCTTACTGAACACAACATGAAATTAAGTGTAAAATCCTATTCAAGATGATGATGATGATAGTGGTTGCCGCTTCAGCCACCAAGTAAGATACTTCCTACCCCCACTGCATCAGAGCTAATCAAACTCGGCTATGCCAACAGGATAATATGTAATGTGTTGCCTTGGGAGCCAGGCCACTCAGATTCTGCCACTCTCTTACCTGTTTGGGTTGCTGAGTCCCTGCAAGACAGAATCCTAGGTCTGCTCGCTGGGTCATCTAGTGACCTCTTATGATGGAATCTCAGAGAAGCACATCCAATGAATAAGGTCTACTCCTCCAGCCCAACTATCTCAGGGACTTGCCCACCATGGAGAAGGGGCACTTCCAAAGCTAGGTGGGTGTACCCATGCAAAGGACCTCCACAAGGAATATCCAGAAGACAAATCTGACTGGCATCCTCACCAACAAACTTCCCAGCCTTCAGACCAGTGAGAACTTACCTTCTCTTCACACTGTGCTGTCTTCCTCTTCAACTGCTTAGGACCTGACAGGTTGTTACCCGAAAGATATACTACCAGGCTGCCTCCTGAGATATTGTTGTGTCCTGTCAGGTGACCCAGGTGAGTCCCTTCCCTCAAAGCCTCCCCAGACACTCTAGGCCCAAAGAGGCCACCCATTCATCTAGCTTGAGAGTAAAAAGGCTTGTTCCCTATTTTGAGGCGCTAACATGAGTAAGTTTGAGATCCTCACAATGAGGCTATGTTTTAAAAATGCTTCTGTAAGATTCTTGCTCAAACACATCCTTTGAAACATTTGTTCTTTGAAGTTTTAGGACTAGACGGACATGCTGGGTTCCTGCACAAAATAAGATTATGGGCTCCATAAACAATCAAGTCCACATAATGAGAAAGAGTCTGTCTTTTTCAGGGCCTCCCATGTATGACTGCACCAAAGGAGGGAACCAAAGCCCATAATCCGCTCAACATCTAAGCAGGATCAGGGTCTTTATCAGTTTCAGCAGAGGTGATCAGACAAGAGGCTAAATCATAGGAGCTGAACTCACCAGAGAGTGATTGATAGACCAATATCCCATATTAGCTCCCAGCAGGAGGGTCCTCACTGAGAGAACCCATGCTGGTCATCAGTACTCAGGAGGCCAAATTGCAAGTTCTCTGCTGGGTGAGCTGAGGAGATGAGCCAGGGAAGCTGGATGTTCTTTCAGAGAATTACTTCCCAGCTCTGGTTGCTTGATGAATTGCCCTTCTCCACTGGAGGGATATTTCAGTCTGAGGAACCAGTACAGGTCATCAGAAGTCAGATCATGCTCTCTTCAGGCAACATTAGAGGAAATCTTTCAAAGTCTTAGTTTCAGTGTTCCTTTCTCAATATTCCTTATCAGTTACCTTATCTTTCAAAAGCCACTGCCATTATGTGATCTCACGTTACAATTTTCCAGATTACTGCTTGTTCTACATTAGCTACATTTGTGACGGCTGCTTCCCAGAACATGAACGGGGAAGGCCATCTCCCAATCACAGTGACTTATGACTTACTGCCCCAAGCCATTGTGTTTTCATTCTTGTAACTTCAATTTCCCAGAATGGCATTTCTTAACTTTGTTTTTCCAAAGGAGGGAGATAGAAGATAATGGAAAAAGACCAGGAACCAGAATCAGAAGACCTAAGACAATTTCCTTGAAAAAGTTCCTGTATGGATGGTTGTAAGTGGAGAGGGAAAGGTCTTGCATGCCTATCTTATTATCAAATGAAAAAGCTCTTTGTAAAACAAAGAGGATATGTAAATATTGGGATTATGGCTTTGGGGTGGAGGGTTCAGGGGATTCCAGTTCAAGCACACTGACTCTGGGGCCCCTGCTCACACCACTCTCTTTTACTTTTCTTTTAAAGCTAGCCAGTAGCAGAGCCTGACTTCCCCTCCCACCTCACACCATATTCTGGTAGCCAAAAGGGCCACAGGTTGGCAGGGACTGGGGTGGGGTGGGGGGACTAGGGGGTTGAAATTAAAAGAGCAAACCTAGGTCTAGCAAGTTCCCCAGTCACGATCTGTCTAGAGAAGCAGATCTCCACACCTCAAGACACAAACAGAAAATAACAGAAAACCATTGTATGTTGGCATCTCTCATATCTGGGCCCCACTAACTCATTAGCTTTGAGACCTTGGACAAGTCACTTAACTTCTCTTAGGTATTTCATCTCTATTGTCTGATAAGGCTAACAGGCCCTTTCTCGCTAGGATTAGGTAAGTTATGTAAAGCTCCAGTCCACAGTAGATGTTCTACAGACACTGGCTTCCTTCCTTACAAGGCAGCACCTAGGGCCACCCTCCTGATTTAGTTAGGATTATAGTCTATCCCAAGATCACAATGCCAAGCACTCTAGTTCCCACAGGCTTCTTTAGCAGGCTCCAATATCTATTATTTATAGCAAGTATAGACACTCTAAAATGGCATGCAAGGTGTTGTGGGGGTATGATTGTGTTCATTTTTCTGGATAGAATGTCCACAGCCTTCAAAATTGTCCTTGGGCCATCAAAATATTCAGAGTCTCTGCTACAGAGAATGTACCTTCCAGAAAGCAAAGATACTGCCAGCCAGGGAAAGGGTAAACAGACTTGAGGCTATGCATAGACCATCCCATCCTGCAAGCTCTGTTTAATATCTTATCTCTGTGACTGGTGTATTTCCTTTGTCATATATAGCCATGATTGAGTTCATGGTTGTTTGGGGTTTGATTTGCTTCGATACTGTTGTTGCTGTTGTGTTCCAGACTCATGCAGTGATGAATGAACTATGAGGACATATGGTCATACATGTCCAACAGAGAGCAAACAACATGTGTGGGCCCACAAATACACACAAAGTCCTTCTGAGAACACTGTGTTCTCTCAGAACAATGTGAGCTGGACATTGGAAACAGAGGTTTGGGATTACATAACTTGTCCCTGAAAACTTCTAATACTAAGTACTATTTATCTAGTCAATGCCTCCTGTATACCAGGTGGTCTTTCTACAATATCTCTAATTTTCACAACAAACCCATAAGATAGGTGTGATTCTCTCATCATCAAGCCAACTGAGACTCAGGGGGTTAATAACTTGCCAAAGAAACTTTGAATTCCAACTACTTCCAACAGAAGTTGAGGAAAGTTTCATTAAAAAGTGTAAAGTAAGACCTTTAAGGGTAAAAGGGAAACCAAAAAAGCATGTAAATGGGAAAATATAGGAGGTGGACATTGTATAGAGCCTTAAGTCAAGAAAGAAAAATGCTTCTTCCAGTAACTACTACTATATAATAAACCAAATCAAATTTAGTAGAATAAAACAGCAACCACTTCCTTATGCTCACAGCTTCTGTGGGCCAGAAATTTGGAAAGAGCACCACAGAGACAGTTTGTCTCTGCTCCAGCATACTGGGGGCTTCAGCTGGGAAAACCTGAAGGCTGGAGGTGACTCAGTGGCTGGGGTCTGGCACCATCCTCAGGCATTTTCAGTCATGTCAGGTGTCGAAGCAGGCTGCTACCTAGGATCCCAGCTGGAGCTGTCAGCCAAAGCACCTCTATAGGCCCCTGCATGTGACCTGGGTTTCCTTACAGAGTGGCAGCCTCGAGGGGGTCCGACAGTTTAATGTGGCAGCTCAGAGCCTCAAAAGCAGGTGTCCAAGCAGACAAAGCAGGAACAGCAGTGTCTTTTTTTTTGGTCTAGCCTCAGAAATTACACAGTGTCATTTCTGGTCCATTCTATGAGAAGCCATTTAAAGTAAACCTCACAGCCTTCTGTCCATTTTCTAAGGTATAAGATAGATATAAGAACTAGAACAGAAAAGTGACCTGGATGGGATTTTGAGTGCTTCAAGTTTATTGAGGCCCTGGGTAGGGGTTGAAGAGGGGGTTGGGTGGTAATAGATGGCAGGAGACCAACAAACATACATAATTTAAATTTTTTTAAACAGTGCTGATTTGAGAATCAGAGCACAATAAATTCTTCATAGATGGGGCTCACTTATTCCAGATCAGAGCTATCTGACCAAGGCTGAATTACAAGTTCCTCATATGCTATCTGGACAGAAAGGCTTCCTCAGCAATTTAATCATGTAAACAAGATGCAGGGTCAGGGAAGGTTTGTCTATAACCTACTTAGGAAAAACTGTTCTTAAGAACTTTAGCACTTTAATCACTTTAATTGTTTGCATGCCAATTAATTGGCACTGCTAATTATAAATGAGTTATCTGTTCATTAAAGCAGGCTTAGACGAATGTCAGCTTAAAAGCATTTAGCATTAGTGTGGATCGCTGTGTTATCTGCAAGCAAAAACCGCATTCCTTTAAAAAGGTCTATATTGTAAGCAAAAAAATCTATAACTTTTTCCACAAATTCTGATTTATTCCACTGGGGTGATAAAATAAGATTGCAGTAAATAAGACTTGAAGTACAAGTGGTGAGAAGGGCAAATCTCCCAATGAGAAGAATGGAAGACATTCTAGTAGACTGAGGCAAAAACAAAACCATGGGGAAAATGTTTTGAACTGTGTTTGTAATGAGGATAAAAGTTTGACAAAGAGAGAGAGAATAAAAAATAGTAGAAAAGACAATAGAAGGCAAGTGGTGATGGGTGTTCCTAACAGTGGGGTCCAGGGTCCCTGTATTGTTAGTCTTTGAAGGAAGCAGGCTTGTTCTGATTCCCTAT
This sequence comes from Spilogale gracilis, assembly GCA_004023965.1. Lineage (NCBI taxonomy): Eukaryota > Metazoa > Chordata > Mammalia > Carnivora > Mephitidae > Spilogale > Spilogale gracilis. The sequence continues at coordinate 82,604 of PITA01000779.1, read as the reverse complement.
TGCTGGCTAACACATTATCCCAAAACTAAGCGACCTGAAACCACCTTCTTGTTCTGCTGTTATTTGGTATAGTAGATGAGGAATGCAGGAAGAGCTCAGCTGGGCGATTCCATCTTTGATCCACATATTGTCAGCTGGTTTAGCTGGGGCCACAGGAACGGGATGATCCACTTGCAAGATAGTTTCTTCACTCACACGTGTGGCTCTTCTGTGTTCCTTGGCCTCTCTCTCCACATGGAGTTTGGTCCTCCATGTTCTCCACAACATGTTGACCTCTGGATGGTTAAGCTTCTTGCATAGTGCTTCAGGGATCCAAGAGACCAAGGCAGAAGCTACCAGTCCCCTTAGACTGCAGGATCTAGAACTGCCTTGTGTCTCTTACATCCACACTCCAGCACTCACAAGGGCAGCCCAGATTCAAGGGCAAGAAAATGGACCTCATCTCTTGATGAAAGAAATATCCAAGAATTCGTAGCCATTTGTGATCCACTGCAGGTCCACCATGAATCTGGATGAAGTCATATGATGAAAGTGAGATGAAAATGGGACACATGAATGGCTCAGTTGGTTAAGCGTCTGCCTTCAGCTCAGGTCATGATCTCAGGGCAGCCTGCTTCTCCCTCTCACTCTGCCTGTCACTCCCCCTGTTTGTACTCATTCTCCCTCTCTCTAATAAATAAAATATTTTTTAAAAAAAACCAACATCTCTAAACTCATTTTTTAATTAAAAAAATAAGTTAGAGTAGTATAAGTGATGACATGTTAGCACTTATATCCAAAAATAAAAAGGAAAGCAGGGATGTAAACTAAGTCTTTGGAAGGAAGTTCTAGGTCTTCTCCATCTTAAAGGTTTGCTTCACATATGGCTTCAATGCAAACAATCACCTCTATATAAACCAGTTAGTCTCTCACCTTGTCTAAACACCTCAGTATACTGTGCTGAGAGTGGAGATGTCTTCCCTCTGCTCTTCCAATGTACCCTTAGCAAATTAGTCACCTGGTCACATCAGTTCTTAATTTGTAGCATCTCCTGTAACTGTCCCACTCCCTCCGATTTCCATTGCCTTGCTTTCCAGAGCCCTTATCACCATGTGCCTGGTGTATGTCATTAAATTTGTTACAGACCTCTCTAATTCTACTCTCTCTTCTCACACTCCTGTGTTCAAAAAGTGAGTAAATTCCAAACTCAACATCCAAAAAGAAGATGAAAACATCAAAAAATGGGCAGGAGACATGAAGAGGCACTTCTCCATAGAAGATATACAAATGGCTAACAGACACATGAAAAAATGTTAATCATCACTAGCTATCAGGGAAATTCAAATCAAAGGCACACTGAGATACCACCTTACATTAGTCAGAATGGCCAAAATTAACAAGACAGGAAACAACAAGTGTTAGAGAGGCTGCGAGAAAGGGGAACCCTCTCACTGTTGGTGAGAATGCAAGATGGTGCAGCCACTTTGGAAAACAGTGTGGAGATTCCTTAAAAAATTGAAAATAGAGCTACCCTATGACCCCGCAATTGCACTACTGGGTATTTACCCCAAAGATACAGATGTAGTGAAAAGAAGGGCCATATGTACCCCAATGTTCATTGCAGCAATGGCCACAATCGCCAAACTGCAGAAAGAGCCAAGGTGCCCTTCAGCTGATGAATGGATAAAGAAGATATGGTCCATATATACAATGGAATACTACGCCTCCATCAGAAACGATGAATATCCAACTTTTGTCGCAACATGGACTGGATTGGAAGAGATTATGCTGAGTGAAATAAGCCAAGTAGAGATAGTCAAGTATCATATGGTTTCCCTTACTTGTGGTGCATAAGGGGTAATATAGAGGACAGTAGGAGAAGGAAAAGAAATGGGAAGTAGGGTAATTTGGGGAGGGTAAATGAAATATGAGAGACTTTGGACTCAGAAACAAACTGAGGGTCTTGGAGGGAAGGGGCGGGGTGATGGGAGAGCCTGGTGGTGCGTACTGAGGGCACGTATTGCATGGAGCACTGGGTGTGGGGCATAAACAATGAATCTTGGAACACTGAAAAAATAAAATAAATTTAAAGTCAAAATACATACATACATACATACATACATACATAAAATAAAATCTTTAAAGAAAGAAAAAAAAAACATTTACTTCAGTGAATCAAACTTTTCTGGCAATTTTCCCCCAAGGGCAAATAGTGTATTTTGGAACAAGGGGGTTATTTATAAAAAGAGAAAGAGTCAGAAAGTATTTGTGGAAGAAAGTAAATGTTTCCAAGTCCAGACCTTAGTTTTAAATATCTCCTTTTAATTTTTCCCAAGAGACCCATTAAACCCTCAAGGAAATATGAAATATAAAAATGATTCCAGATCATTCCTGTAGGACTAGAATTCCACAAGTGTGATGCAGATGATTTCCTAAGTACCCTGTTTGTGAATGGATGACACACGCACACTTCAGAGTCCATAATCACACCTCGTGCCAACTGGCACTTCCTCTACCAGATCCCCAGGGTATGAACATGGTGCCTCCTCAAACATGGAGTGGCAGAAAACCTTTTGAATTAAATTATGAAGAGATCATGTATGTGAAGCCTCGTTAAAGGCGGAGAAATTAATGTAGAGACAAATTTGTGCAGGAGGGTAATGCAAGCTGGTGCGACCACTCTGGAAAACAACATGGAGGTTCCTCAAGAAGTTAAAAATTGAGCTACCCTATGGCCCAGCAACTACTGGGTATTTACCCCAAAGATACAGATGTAATGAAACGAAGGGATACCCGTGCCTCAGTATTCGTAGCCGCAATGTCCACAATAGCCAAACTGTGGAAGGAGCCGAGATGTCCTTCAACAGATGAATGGATGGAGAAGATATGGTTCATATACACAATGGAATATTGCTCAGCCATTAGAAAGGATGAATATCTAGCATTTACATTGATATGGATGGAACCAGAAGATATTATGCTGAGTGAAATAAGTTCATCAGAAAAAGACAATTATCATATGGTTTCATTCATATGTGGAACTTAAGAAACAGTGCAGAGGATCATAAGGGAAGGAAGGAAAAACTGCATGGGAAGAAATCAGAGAGGGAAAAAAACCATGAGGTACTCCTAACTATGGGAAATAAACTGAGGGTTGCTGAAGCAGAGGTGGGTGAGATGGGGTTATTGGATGATGGGCATTAAGGAGGGCGCATGATGTGATGAGCAGTGGGTGTTACAGGCAACTGACAAATTGTTGAGCACTCCATCTGAAACTAATGATGTGCAATGTGTTGGCTACCTGAATTTAAACTTAAAAAAAAAAAGAAACAAATTTGTGCAATCATTGTCAAATGCAGAAATAGAACCTAATGAAATTTTTTACACTCTTTGTTCCACACGCTTGTGTATTCCCTTCAGTGTGCTGTACAAACCAACCCTAGAAGCTGTAGGTTTAGAGTAATGGAAATGGGAAGTAATCAAGTACCAAAAAGCTATACTTCGCAAAAGGTCACTTTCCTTGAGTAGTAGAAGACATAGTGTCTATCGTTAAGTAAATGAATAAACATGGATTTAAAAAAAAATAAGTAAATTCACTTTTGTGTTTACAAGGAATTTCTCTTTTCAAAGAACCTACCAAAGAAAGAAGAAGGAAGTTTTAAACTTAAAACCAAAAAATTATTTCCAAACTATTAAGTACTGAAACAAAATTTTTTGAAGAGGAAATTGTGAACTTTCCTTCTGCCCTCGGTTTTTAAGAATTAAATAAGGCATCTATTGAACCAACGTGGTGAAGTCAGTTTCAGAGTTATAGTGACTTAGTAAATGATCTTTGGGCATACATTCCATTCTGGTTTAAGCTCATAAAACCAGGGTGGGTATTTTTTGTATATTTTGTTAATAAACCACAATTAAGAGCACTGAGGAAATCTAACTTTATATTCCTGATGGTGAAATATGAACCTAGGTAGACTTAATTTGCCTTCCATTTTATAATTCATTTAGTGAAACAGTAGAGATATGAATGAAATTTAAAAGGGAAAAGTGGGGCGCCTGGGTGGCTCAGTTGGTTAAGCAACTGCCTTTGGCTCAGGTCATGATCCCGGAGACCTGGGATCGAGTCCCACATCAGGCTCCCTGCTTGGCAGGAAGCCTGCTTCTCCCTCTCTCACTCTCCCTGCTTGTGTTCCCTCTCTGGCTGTGTTTCTCTCTCTCAAATAAATAAAATCTTAAAAATAAATAAATAAATAAAATAAAATAAAAGGGAAAAGTGATGTGGGCTAAAATGAAGTTTTTGCAATAAAAATCTATGGATTTCAGTTATCCATATTATTTGCGTTAGAGATAATTTATTGGGAATCAAAAAAGACATCTATTGGACCAACGTGGTGGTCAATAAATTTATAAAATCAATTTATTGATTTCAATTTATTGAAATCCATAGATTCTAACACAAATAAGCTTGGTCCACTGGAAGAAAAGAAAAATTTTCCAGTTAGTCCAAGCCATCTTTGAATTATTGATAGCCGGCACACCACCCTTTCATCCTACTATGCCTCGCTATGGTTATATCTTCCCTTTCTATACTATCATATCTTCAACTCCAAATTCTGTAGTATTCCATGCCCCTTTTTCCTTCTGGTGTATTAAAAAAAAAAGAAAAGAAAAGAAACGAAAAAAAAAAAATCCCCAGCACTAAATTAACAGCAAAGATAAATTGTTACAGGGGTTGTGAAATTTTACCTTACAGAACTCACACAAAAGTATGGCGCAAGGAATTTCCTATTGCTGTCTGTGGCCTATCCCTCCAACCAAACCCTCAGCTCTGTGAGTGAGGGAGCCAATTCCTCATGCTCCTCACAGGTACCTGGCTCAGGACTTGGTACCAGTTCTAGTCTGGGTGAATACTTGATGATAAAGATCAGCTTGGTCATCATCGTTATCATGAAAACTCCTGTAATCTACTGAGTACATACTTTACAGATTCCGTTTGAGGTCACAAAATAATCCTGAGTATTATTGTTGTTGTTGTTGTTTGATGTTGTTATCATCCCTCTTAAACATGAGAAAGCTGTGTTTCAGAGAGAATAAGTAATTCAATCAAGGTCACACAGAGCATAGTGGTCCATGTAACATTGTTGTAAACGACTGTGGCCAGATAAATTTTGTAAAGCATTCCCATGGAGTAGACAAATGGGGAAAATGTGTGCTTCCTCCACACATTTAGTGGGGGTGCAGTCCATTAGACATGAAGCTTGGTCAGGGGACACTGGTGGGATGTCAACCTCCTCGTGTCCCCTCAGTGGGGAGATCTTGTGAAGTACACCACCTCCACAGCACCTATGCTCAAACCCATAAGTCTCTGATTCCAAACCCCATGGTAAGATCTCTCCAGCCCCTGGGATTGGTCAGTGATAATGATTCATGTTTGTCCTGAAAAGAGCCAGGATTTTGCTCATTTCCTTTCAGTTATCTCCTAACAACTTAATATTTCTTAGTGGATAGCTTGAATTGCCTGATCTTTGGATTATGGTGCTCCATTCTACTCACTCATCAATGCCCACTGCTAAAGAGGATTCCCAGAGCCCTATTCCCTTGACCTCTGAGCCATTTTTGGTGAGTTGGACAATCACCATATTATAACTAAACAAACCACACCTCTCACCCTTCTAGTACAAACAGTGGCCACACGGCTGCAGACCTCCAGCCCTAAACAATCCCTCGCTAACGGAAACCCTGACAAATCACAAAGCATAAGCAGCAATAGCAGGCACCGGAGTAATAATTTATTTTTAATGCCATGCTGTCTTTAACAGTGTAATTTCCTCTAGGGTGTTTGCTTTGAGATTGCAAGATAATTACATCTCAGAAACCAGGCTAATTACAGTTAACAGCCTGAAAACCAAAGGAACCCTTCCCTCCACCCCCACCTTTTTTTTTTTTTTTCCACTAGAATACTATACAAATTCCAGTTAAAATGTGCAGCATCATTTAGGAAACCAATTTGACTACAGCTTAGAGGTTCATTCTCCCCTCCTAGCTGCACATGTATAACTCCCATTGATGTGTATCAGAGGGACCCAAGTAACACAGCCTCAGTGATTAGAATAAATAACAGCACTATAGAAAGGAAACAACGACAGCAATTTTCCAATAGGAAAGCCTAAATGTTTCTGGTAGAAAACCAGGGTGGGAGTGTGGATGCATGCTGCAAAGATGAGATTACCTGTGGCTCATAGATACCCTGTAGGGTCTCCTGAAATAAACAAGCAGCCAATTTGGGCTATTTGTAGAATTAAGGAGCTAGAAGGGATATGAGAAATTATCTGGTCAATTTTCATTATTCCATCAAAAATGCAAAGCATCGTGTGCTGTTCATAAAGGTCTTTAAGAATGACAATTTCATGACCTGGTCATTCAGTAAGAAAACATTTTTTATAATCTCATAAACACCATGCTTCAGAGCAGGGATATGCAGGTGGATTTTCTGGTTGTTGTTTTTTTTATAATCCTTACATCAGAAAGTACTCCCAACCTCAAATTTAACTTGATGCAACTTCAGACCTTTTCCTCTACTGTGTTTTTGCTGAGATAAAGACTGTCTCAAATAGACTGAGCTAACCCTACTCTCCTCTTTGAATGGTATAACTTTCCCTTCCAAGTACTTTCCAACTTTTTTATGCAAATGTGTGTATTATTTCCCAATTTGTCTCCAGTATCTACCAGCTTTTGAAACGTGGAAGCCAGACATCACAACTAGCTCTGGCTCAATTTGGCATCTCCTAGAAATTAGGGCCTGGGTTTTCTTTCTTCCATTTGTGGGGAAAAGGGACTCGACTGGGAAAGAGAAGAGGAAATCCAATATTCTGAACTTTCACATGAAAATTCATTTCTCTTTCTATAGTGTCCTGCAGAACTTATCCACCTGACATCATAGTCTTAAATATAACATAACTAAAGCCAAGCTTCTCCTTCAGACTTCTGCAGAATACCAGCGGTGTTCCTCTCCATCCACATCCTGTTCAGAAAAGCAACATATTGGCTCTTCCTATCAGCCTCCGCTAGAGGCTCCTAGTTGCTAATAAGGTAAAATTTGCATGCAAATGGTATTTCTCACAGTAACAACTCCTTAGCAACACTCCCTGACTTCATTCATTCTTTTAGGTATTGAGTGCTCACCATGGGGGAGGGGACTCCACCATCTCTGTTTCTATTCAGCTGCTCCTTTTATTAGTTCTCCTCTTAGAGAGAAGAAATTGATGATCTTGATTCACCAGGACCATCAGTGGGGTCACTTTTTATCAGCAGACAAGATTACTTTGCTCTAAAAGTCAGCACTCACGTACAGTGCTTGCCCTTCTGCCTCATATCCAGGTAAGTCCTGGAGCTAGAGATGGAACAACCACGATTATTAGTCTTCCTCTTCTACTCTGAGGGCTGGCTGAAAGATGTTCTCAGAGATCCTGTTCGAACTAGTCACACATCTCTGCTCTTTGTTTCTCTTCACAGGCATGCCTGAGCATCATGGCCCAAACATTCAGGTTAGAGGCTGATAGGGAGGTGAGAGGCCCACTTTCTCTTCAGATCTAAGTCATGTCTCCTTCCCAGTTTTATCACAGAGTACTGCCTTGGGAGTTAGGTTGCTTGCCTGAGGAATGCATTTAATTAGCTTCCCAGGAAGACCTTGGGAAGACAGGGAAGATTGACAGGGCATGAATTGAATTTCCAGGCTAACAAATCATCACATTAGCCCAAAATCTTACCTCCAGTCTCTAAAATTTACTGTAGATCATGCCAGGTGCTAGGCTCCAAGGAGATGGTCACATGAAGCACAACCTCTCCTCCAGGGGCTTATAACCTAGTGGAGAATTGTAATCTACCTTGGAAATGAGGTTTCCATTGTCATTATCTGAGGGAAATTTTATCCTTTACAAGAGAACATTTGAAATGAAATTTAAGTATGGTTTAAAAGATTTCACAGCAGAAATTTGGGAATTTGTGAATGTGAGGTCAAAATTTGTGTTTTGCTCTGTTAAGATCCTTATGTTTTATTGCTCTGCTTCAGAAATTTTACTAACTGGTAAAAGGAAGGAAAATAACTAAAGGATATAATTCTACCTCAAACCTAAAATGTCCAGGCACAATTCTGGAAAAATGGAAACTACCAGTTGGTGATTGACTGTTTTTTATTTAATGGAAGAAAAGAAGAGCTCAGAACTCAGAGCTCAGTATGTAGCTATGAGAATGTCCAGACCTAGGAGGGTGTTCTGATCCCCATCACACACGGCATGGTTCCCACTCCATAACACATTTCTGTCTCAAGATGGGAAAATTAAGAGGCAAAAGTGTGTGAGTGAACTCATTAGAGTTTGTGAGAAGAAAAGTTCCTACTTGAAAGAAGCTGTGTGGACAAATGACATGATGGATGTTTAAGGATGCTTCCCTCAGAAGAATTTTCATTTCTATCCCTTATCGTTTTGAACAACACTTCAGGGCAGGTAAAGGGCGGGTGTTGCTGAGTAACAAGAAAATCATTTCTGAATTTTTCTCATAAAGTTGGGTCAACAGACAACCACAGTTACCTGTGCAGGTAACTGGAAAATCCCATTAGTGGGGTCTCTACTGGTCACATGAAGGGGGCAGGCCACACTGGGTGGTTCAGACTAAACAGTCTAATTGCAATACCTCAAGATTCAGAATGAGAAAGATTCTAATAAAACTCTAGGGATAGAATTCAAGTTGGATGAAATTTTTCCTTGATAATAATAGGAGGTAAATAATTTTTATAAAATTTAAGATACTCTGAAAGTATCATATTAGTAATGTGGAGGTTTTTTTATTCTCTGGATGCTCTAGCTATTTTAAGCAATTAAAAATAGAAATCTTGTGGTTTGAATATGTCTCCTTTGGTCCATGTGATTTAGATCATATAATTTAATTGCAAATCATCCAATAGTTGCTCACTTTAATAGCACAGAAAAAATGTAAGAGGAAAGCACAAAAGGATTGGATCCCTAAAGTTATAAAGGGATGGTAAATGGTATAGTTTTTAGGAATAACCCAGAACATTTTTTGGCAAGGCAAAACCTACTCTAATAACTTGTTTTTCCAAAATTTCCTTAAGTTCACTTATAATTCCCTAAAGAGATACTCTATCAAGTAAGTACATTCTGTTACAGAATTCACTAGTGTAGTAAAGATCTGCCTATACCAGGTTTCTCTCTGATCACTGTCACTGATGATTTTCCATTCATTCATTCATTTGTTCAAGAAAATTACTTTTCTCTAATTGAACCCAGATGCACAGAATTGGATTCATCAGAATCCTTGATTGATCCTCTCATCATCGGCCCATGCCTGAGCCACTTCTATTTAGTTATTTTAAATAATGTGTGAAGCATTCCTGAATGCACCATCCAAAAAAATTTTAAAAAAAAACTGGAACCTTGCTGGAGATCTACATCTAACCATATGCTTCTCCCCACTCCTCATTCCCTGTTCTTGTTTCCTTTCCCCACCTGAGATAAGCATCCTTTTGAATCCCAATTTCATTCCCTTCCTTTCCTCTGTATATAGTTTTATTGCATTTATATGTATTCTATTTGTAGATCTATAATTTAAATTATATATACAATGTATATATATGCGCATGTATATGTACATGTATAAAATTTATCCATATATACACATATACATACCTTACTGTTTTTAACTTTATTTTTTTAAAGGGGTACCTTACTGTAACCTTTGGAAAATGACTTTTTTAACATGATATTTAGAGTCATCTACATTGTTGCAAGTTACTATGGTTCATTTGCTTTTGGATAAAGCAGATTATATTATATCATGTGAATATGTTACCATTTTCCCTCCCACTCCCTTAATGTTGGACATTTAAGTTATTCCCAGGTCTTTGCTATTGTAAACAATGATGCTATGATCATTCTTGTACTTGTATCTTGTTTTATATGTACAACAGTTTTTCTTGGATATATACTTAGGAAATTAATTGGTGGGTTATAGGAAATATGAATCTTCAACTTTAGAAGACAATGCTAAACTCTTTTCTGAATGAAATCCTGCCATTTGCAACAATGTGGATGGAACTGGAGGCTGTTATGCTGAGTGAAATAAGACAATCAGAGAAAGACAATTATCATATGATCTCTCTGATATGAGGAATTTGAGAGGCAGGGCGGAGAGGTCATGGTGGGTAGAGAGGGAAAACAAACAAACAAAAAAAATGAAACAAGATGGGACCAAAGAGGGAGACAAACCATAAGAGACTCTTAATCTCAGGAAATAAACTGAGAGCTGCTGGGGCTGCAGTAGGGGAGGGTAAGGGATAGGGTGACTACGTTATGGACTTCAGGGAGGGTATGTGCTATGGTGAGTGTTGCGAATTGTGTAAGACTGATGATTCACAGACCTGTACCCCTGAAGCAAATAATACATTATGTTGATTAAAAATAAATAAATAAATAAACAAACAAACAAACAAACAAACAAACTCTTTTCTGAATTGATTGCATGTTCAACTTTAGGAGATAATGTCAAACTATTTTCCAAAGTTATTGCAAGCCTACTTGGCATTATCAGACATTTTAATTTTTACCCAATTAAATAGCTATAAAATGATATCTCATAATCATTCTCATTTGCATTACTTTGTTCACTAATAATGTTGAACATGCCTTTACAAGTTTATTGGTCATATGGTGATTTTTCTCTGTTCATGTATTTTTCTCATTTTTCTACTAGCGTTTCTGTGTGTGTGTGTGTGTGTGTGTGTGTGTGTGCACTTTTCTTATTGGTTTTTAGGAGTTTTTTACATTTTTTAAGGTTACTCCTTTGCAGTTCTATATATTATGAGTATTTTACCTAAGTTTATAACTTGTCTTTCAATTTTTTCTAAGATATCTTTAAATGTTTAATCTATTTGGAGTTGATGTAGTATAAGGCAAGAATCCAGTATCATTTTTCTCCATATGAATAATGGATAACTGGTTTTTTTTTCCCAGCTCCATTTATTGGAGCTCCATCTAGCTCCACCACTCTTTTTTTCTTACTGTTCTGATATGTCACATCTGTCACACCCCCAGGGTTTCATCTATGGCTCTCTAATCTATTCCTCTGGTCCATTTGTCTATCCCTATACCAATCCACATTATCCTTCCTCCCTGCTCTTGCTTTTCAGAAATAATCTGACTACTCTAGGTCCTCTACCTCTTCATGTGAATTTGGAATCATTTAATCAAATGCCATGAAAAACCCTGGGGTTTTCATTAGAAATATATTGACTCTGATAATAATTGAAATCTTTATAATATTAAGTCTTTACCATGAACAAGGTATCTTTCTCTCTTATCTGGGTCTTCCTTTTTTAAAGATTTCATTTATTTGTTTATTTGTGAGAGAGAGACTGTACAAGCTAGTGTGAGCAAGGAGCAGGGAGGGAGAATTGCAGGCAGACTCTGCGCTGAGCACAGAGCCTGCCCTGGGCTTGACTCACCACCCTGAGATCAGGACCTGAGATGAAACCAAGAGTCAGATGCTGGGACACTTAACCAACTGAGCTACCCAGGCACCCCTGGGTCTTCTTTCTTTAACATTTCTTAATAAGGTTTTGTAATTTTCCCCATAGAGATCTTTCACATCTAACATTAGATTCCTCCCAGATACTTGATATTTTATGATGATTTTGCAGATGTTGCTTTATCTTTAATTTTGTTTTATAGTGTTTACTGGTATAGAGGACAGTAACTGATTTTCATATTAATCTTATACCAGCCACCTTATTAAACTCTCTTATTTTTTCTAATAATGTGTCTCTAGAGTAATTTGGGATTTCTAAGTAAATTATCATAAAATCTCTAAATAATGACTGTTTTATTTCCTTCTTTCTAATCCCTATACCTCTAATATCCTTTTCTTACCTTATTGAACTGTCTAGAATCATCAATAGCATGTTAAAAAGAAAGAGTAACAGGGAACAACTTCTGTTGTTTCTTCTCAATCTGCAGTCTCATCTTGGGTGATCTCTTCTACTCTTACAGCCTCAGTCACTATCTAGATCTCTATCCTGATTCATGTATTCCACTGTAAATTTTGGACCTCTTGATCTGAATGTTCCACAAGCACCTCAAACTCAATGTTCCCTTAACTCTTCGTCTCATCTCTCAACTGATGCCTGCTCTTCCTTTATTTTCTAACTTTTTAATGGTGCTACCAACCATGTTGGCCCATACCAAAAAACATGGAGTCATTTTTTAATTTTCTTCTACCACAGACCCTCTCAGTCAACAAGTCCTATTGGCTCTAGTTTATTAACCTAACCCTTCTTTTGACCCACTCTGCCAACACCCATCATGTTACACCTGTCCTACTGTAGTAAGTTCCTAAACCATCACCTGCACCTGGCCTTGCCTTCTACCACACCCTCTTCCATACCAGCCTCTCTAAACTTTAAATCTGGTCAGATGGTGCCCATATTAAAATCCTCTAATGGTTCCCCAAGATTTATAGTAAAAGCCTAAACTTTTTGAATGAAAAAATGTCTGAAAGCGAGGCCCTTTTTGATCTGGCCCCCAGGACACATCAGCCTCTTCTCCAGTTCTCCATGCTCTAACACTCTATGCTATGGCCATCGCAAGGTCTTGTAGTCCCACAAACGTCTGGTACACTCTCTCTTCAAGGTTTCACACCTGTTGTTCCCTCTCTGAATAGTGCGTTTTCCCTTCTCAACTTCCTTCCATCTTTTCCTGGTTAACCCCTACACACCCTTTAGGACTCAGTCTAGACATCACTTCCTCCAGGAAGCCTTTGCCCTACTATAGTTGACCTTGCCTGTTTTCTCCTCTCCTTAAAAGCAAGAACAAATCTTATTCATGTTTCTATCCCCAGAACCCAGTGTAGTGACTGACATAGAGCAGGGGCTCGGTGAATACTTTAGAAATGTACAGTGAGTCAGTACTGCTCCCTATTAAGAATCCTGTCTTTCAAAACCACACTCAGTGCCTTCCTGATCCCCTCTCTGCCCTCTGTGATATGTCCCACCACTTTGATTACATCTCTCCTTAGCCCATGTTTCATGGGACTTAGGCTTCTCCCTGCTCCTCTCTACCAGCTGCTTGAAGGCTGAGGCGGTTGCTCACTCATCTTGGTGTCCCTGCCACCTGTAGCCCAGAGCCTAGCACATAACTGATGCCAAATAGATATTCAAAGTAATAAAACTGAATTCCCTCCTGGGCCACAAACCAAGCAGAGAACATGCTTTGGATTCTTCTCTGAGCTGCATTAGTGTTCAGAGTACAACGATTTCTGCCAGCATCGCCACCTGCACAGCCTTCCGCCTCTACCTCCCCAGTGCTTCTTCTGTTTCATAATGGAAGTGTCTGAAAGAATGTTATTCATTTTACATAATATTATTCATTTCACAGATAATGCCTCTTCATCTTTCTATTCTGTACTTCAAGGTGCACCTGCATGTTTTCTTGGCTTTGTTTTGGGCATTTTTAAGGAAAAAGCCTTCATGTGGTACTTAGTCCAGGTTTCCCTTCCTAGAAATATCACCCCACTCCTCCGAAGCTGTTTATGAGTGTCACACTCTGCCATTTAAATATTAATGTTATGGAAACAGAGGAGAAAAATCGGTCTCTCATCTGATATGCGATGCTGAGGGAAATTAAGATTAATAAATGGTGACAAGCTCTATAGAGGAAATAAAAGTTAAATTGCCTTGAACTATTTTCAGAAGTTGTTTGAGCAATGAGCATTATATTGAATGCCCCATAACTATGAACATTCTAAAAGCTTGATTTCTGACTACAGATCTCAGATGATAACTTAAACCCTAGCATTCCCCTCAGAGTACCTGCATTCTGCAACTTCACATGTAAGAGAAATCCTGTAAGGGGCAAAACCGAGAAAGCCTGAAAGCAAGACTTTCCTTATCAGATCTCAAGCAGCCACTGCAATCGGGGAAAAACAAATTTTAGTTCTAAAACTTTAAGGAATAGACATGTCTAGCAGGTAAAAATATCTCGGAAATTAATTTAAAAACTTTTCACATCTTCAGCAAGATAAATCACATCACAGATGCACAAGTTTGGCCCAGCTAACTGCAAAAGGAGGGGACCCTCCAGCTCCTGTTCCAGGTTTGGTTCCTGGAGCCTCTGTTCTGCTTCACCTTGCTAGGGCTGTTGGTGAAAATGTAAGGCAGTGATTCCCAAACTATGGTCCCTGGACCAGCAGAATCAGCATCATCTAGGAACTTGTGAGAGATACAGATCTTCAGACTCCAGCCCAGACCAACTGAATCAAAAACTCTGGGAGTAGGGTACCTGGGTGGCTCAGTGGGTTAAAGCCTCTGCTACAGTTTTAAAAGTAAATATGCCTAAAATTGTTCCATGATTTCCTACTGTCTCAAGAATAAAAGCCAAGCTGTTTATCATTACCTAATGGGTCCTGGCCTCTTTCCAGCTTCTCATCCCATAACAAACCACCTTAACTTTTCTAAAAACATCCTGCCCCATGGAGTCACAGTGCCTTTGCCCCTGCTTGCTCTTCTGCCTGGGTGTCCTTCCCCTTCCTTACATTCCCTGCATATAAATTCGCTACTTCATATTTCTTTTTTCATGCTCCCTCAAAGTCACTCTGCCCTAAAACCTTCCTGATCCACTGTGCCCACTTCCCCCTAGAAAGAGCTGATCATCCCCTTCCCTGCATCACCCTTTCTGCCCTATACAATCCACTTTTGTGCTGATGAGTGCCTGAGCAGCCACCATTTATTCACAGCCTCTGACCATTGCTAGTCTACAAAGCAGCCACGTTCTTCCTGTCATCCTTGACCCCCACACCAAGCACAATCACTAGCCCACATTAGGGGCTTCATTACTGAGTGGTTGTATAAAATAGAGTCAGTTCTATACAAACTGAAGTCAGTTCTTGGATAGTCAAAGGCACCAAGAGAGAAGGGATCAGAAGTGGTGCGGAAAGAGGAAAGAGGATGACTACCTGAGATGACCCCCCCAAAATAAGAGGTCCATGGGGCATAGAGCAGCTACTTGCTCATCAACAGGAAACATCAAGCTATCTGTGTTAGTTAGGGCAGTGGTTCTCCAACATTTGGACTTCTTTAAACTCTTAAAAGTTACTGACAACCCCAAAGTGCTTTTATGTAAGTGGATTACATCTTTCCATATTTACCATTAGAAAGTAAAATGGAGAAGTCTTTTAATGTTTCTTCAGTAACTTGTTTAAAAATGAAAAATATATAAACATATTTTTTAAAAAACTATATTTTCAAAAAAAACTCTTATTGAGAAGAGTGGCACTGATTTCTTTTTTTACTCTTGCAAACCTCTTTAATATCTAGCTTATATTAGTGTATCAGCTTCTGCGTTCAATCTCTTATGATATTGCTCACTATGTAGCCTCTGGAAAACTCAGCTATATGCTTGTGAAAGAATGAGAGTGAAAAAGGCAAATAAAGTTTCAATACTGTTTTGAAGTAGTTCTGACCTTGTGAGCCTCATGAAAGAGTCTCAGGGATCCCCCCACTGCGTGGACTCTGGGACTACACTTTGAGAACCACTGAATTAAGATATAGGTTGCCTCTGGTTGCGGAGGATGAAATAACAGCGACTTAGGAAAGATAAGCATAAACTTCTATGTTGCCTAAACTTCCGTATATAAAGAGTCCCCATCAATCATGGCATTCTTTCTGGTTGCTCTGTCATCCCTGGTGCACATGTTCCCCAATGTCTCCCCAGTACCACCTCTACAATCCAGCCAGGAAGGAGGGAAGGGCATGCCCTGTTCCTTTTGAGCGCATGTCCCAGAATGCACATATCACTTCTTCTCACATCCCATCAGCCCGGCCTTGGACAAAAAGCCTATTACTGAGCTGCACAGAAGACTGGGAAATATCTCTAATCTCATTGGCCATATGTTCTATCACTATAGATGAAGGTGAGAACAGATATGGGGATAATTCTTAATCTCTGCTATATTGACCTTTCTCCCTGGGCTCTGCTGGGCAGTCCCAGAAACGAGCTTGGACACACCAGAGCTTACTTCACCCCTGCCCAGAAGGTCAAGGGAGCTGGTCCTGACAATGATCAGCTATAGCTCTTTGCCTATGCATCTGCCTCACCAAAACAGGGCTAACAGAAAGCAAGGAGTTCTCAAAGCAGGTAGGCCTTCAGATAAGAAGTAGGATCTCATATCAAGAGCAGCAGGTGGGAGCTACAGATCAGTCACAATCACACTGGAAACATATTAATTAAGAAGAAAACCCCATGCATCATCTATAAATGAGGCTTTGGTAGGATAAAGGCCAAAATCATCAACACAGCTCACAAGGCCCTGCATGATCTCAACCTCTCACCCCAAAACTTATCCCCAGCTATAGCTCCTGCCAGTCTCTCCTTCAACCTCCACACTTTGGTCATGTTTGGCTCTCCAGTTTGAAGAATATACCTTAGTCCTTGTCTGAGGGTCTTTGCATGTACTGTTCTATCTCCTGGAATGCTCTTTTCCCCACCAGTGCCTGGACCACACATGCTTATTCTTCATTAGGGTTTGTGGAATAAACAAAGACCAGCCAAACGAGAACAAGCAAAATCTACTTATTCAGAGCTTGCTATATCAAAGGAGTCAGCCATGATCACTTGAGTTTTGGCAGACTCAAAGGCAGGCAGAGGAGTGGGAAAGTTTTATAATGCAAAAAAAGAAGGCTCCAGGTATACCCTGACTAGAAGCTATTGGTATGAGAAACCTTAGGTGGGATAATTAGAAGTAGAGCATCCTATATGATTGGTTAAGGGTACATATTTGGCTTTCTCTGGTTGATCCTAAGTTGGAAATAGGGATGGAAATTAGGGAAACTGTTAGTTATTAATCAAGTCCTACTCTGGGGTTGTTGTTTGGCTTTCCCGGGCTGGTTGCTAAAGATGGTGGTTTTTCTATAGCTTGACTTACAGATAGCAGGCCGGCTGCTGTAGATGATGGGCTAGCTAATTGCTGCCGGTTGTGGGTCAGAGTTCTATTTCACATTTGGTCTGGTCATTTTCCATTAGGATATTCAGTCTCTCAGGTCTCAACTCAATAGCATTTTTTTCCTCCCCAAACCCTACTAGGGTAGGTCCAAATGTAATACATTCCTGAAGCTCCCTAAACCCCTCTATGCTAACTAACTCTCAGTAAACTAGTAATTACTTGCACAATAGGCTGTACATTTCACAAGGATAGGAATTCTTTTTTTTTTTTTAATCCACTCCTCTATGCTCACCACCAAAGTGTTTAGCCTATGTAGGGGCTCAGTAAAGAATTATTATATGGATGGATGGGTGAATGATCAGATGGATGTCAGGCCTTTGCAGAGCTGAGAACAGTGTCTTGGTGCTTCTCAACTGACAAATTTCCAGGACCCTCTGCAAACAGTAGCAGCGGGCATGAGTCTCATATTAGTTCTGCACTATGAGCCATTATGGAATTCCAACAGAGTCACCCACCAGGCAAAATAAGGTCCCATTCCAGATAAAACCACCAAAGGTGTGAACTGTTTCAATCTTCCTCAGTTCTCCAACCATGAGTCCCATCGGTCTGGAACCTAACATCTACCTTGGGGTCTCCATCTTAGACTATGTTTCTTCCTAAGCATGGATCACTGATAATATCCTACAAAATATTCTGTTGGGTCCTGGTGCTGCCATTCAGTGAGAAGATTACTTGTCCTGAAGTTCTAGCATAAACCTGCCAGCTATAACATATCTTGCTGGTCTGACCCAGTGATGACCTGCTGTGCTCTGTGTATGGGCTGTTTTCTTTTATTTTCCATTCTCTGAAGATTGTGCCTCAGAATTCTGCCTATCTAAGCAATAAATCCATCTTTTCAGGGATCAATTGCCATGGCTGGCTGCAATGCCTGGAAATCCAATTAACTGAAAAATAAAAAATGAAAAATACACTGAAGCTGTGGCATAAATCAGCTCAAAAATATTCTGCACATTAAAATAAACAAGGAGAAATTTCAACTTCATTTGTCTTCTTTTCCTTTTTTTAAATCCTATTATTGATAAATTTAGCCTTGGTTCCAATTTTGTCTTAGCCACGATTTGCTCAAGTATAGATCGTTGGGATGGAGATCTCTCTTCTAATTATACCCTGCAGGCACTCTCCTTAGAGAAGCCAACTCGGCTAGGATTACCTTGGTGCCATATGTAAAACTTTAGGCCCTCTCTCCCTTCATCTTTTTACACCACATGTGTTCTTAAAGGGGCATAAATCTGCTCTAACATCCCGTGGGAAATATGAGTTATTTTGGCTTCCTGGGACATTTTGAAAAGGACAGAGTTTTCATCAGTTGGCTGAGCGAAAGACCTTATGCCTCACTGCTACCGAGTCGCTGGGCTGGAGCCATGACACGCAGAGCCCATGGGCACTAGACAACCTTCTTGGTGTGTCTCATGGCAGTGAACCTCACTCCCAGCTGCATCCCCAATCTTCCTGTCAATGCCCTGGAAAGGGCCCCACTGGGGTCCAAGGAACCAGGCAAACTGCAGAAGCCACTTGGGAGTCAAGGGACCAGCAAAGGCACAGAGGGATATGGCCACTTGAACTCCCCTCTATAACTGGAACACATTTTCATTTCCTATGGGTGTCCTATAGAGGACAATCAGGGGTTGAGATCCTTATTCACAATCATGGCTAGGGTCCAGTGTGGGAGGGCTCTGCCACTACTCACCATGTGACCTCAGACAGTCAAGAGCTACTCTGGATATATAATAAGACTGAAATAGAGATTTCCAAGGCCAAGGTCTTTGTAGGTCCCATTGTTCATGATTCTATGTTCGGTAAATAAAAAACATATTTTCTACTTAGTGAACATTTGATGAACTATAAACTAGCTCTTATGTCCTTCCTTTTTTCCTGATACCTTTCCCATATCATCACTGAGTTTGTGGTCTCTGGGTTACAAGCATTACACAGACAACAGGCGTTGGTCAGGTGATGTTACCATGGAAAACAAGAAAACAAGAAGTCGACCGTTTCTCAACACCTCTCATCAGGGAAGCAAAATGACACAGTATTGCTTCCCCAAAAAGCATGCTTTCACTTCATCCTACCTCCAAACACTCCCTGGATAAAACAAATGATATCAACAAATGTGAGAAAAACCTCTCCCAGGCTTCAAAATGTGACAGTTTTCAAATTCAAATCACAAATTTTCTGTTACCCTTAAGTGGTTATTGATTTGGTTTTACTAAAAAAATAGTGCTTTATTTTCTAAATTTATTTCAAAATTCTACTTACCCAAAAATAAAACCAAAAGGAGACAAACAGGACAACAAAAAGCGATAATCATTGGAAACATAGTCATCACTACCTAGAGGTAGTTCTATGATCATAAAACTACATTTGTGGCCACAAAGAGTAGAAAACACATATGGCTTAGGGTCTCTCCTTAAGCCAAGCTGGAGAGATCAGACTTACACAAGGAAATTACTGGAAAACAATCTCAATACAACAGAGGGATAAATTTACCCTCTTATTCCCAAGCCTGATTGCTATAGTATTTATTCATTTATTCGACTAGACAACCTTCTTGGTGTGTCTCATGGCAGTGAACCTCACTCCCAGCTGCATCCCCAGTCTTCCTGTCAATGCCCTGGAAAGGCCCCACTGGGGTCCAAGGAACCAGGCAAACTGCAGAAGCCACCTGGGAGACAAGGGACCAGCAAAGGCACAGAGGGATATGGCCACTTGAACTCCCCTCTGTAACTGGAACACATTTTCATTTCCTGTGGGAAATTCTTGCACACTAACTTTATGCCAGGTACTGTGTTTGGCAAAAGGAAAACAGCAGTGAACACCACAGTCAAAATCTGCCTTCTTGAAGTTTACAGAGGATGATGCATATATCCAGGGGTCCTGAAAACAATGGCTCAATTTCAGGGAAGACAATCAGTTATTTAACATAGTGTACACCATTCTTTTGTTAACCTGTGGCTGCATTTTTCTAGTGGTGTTGGCATCAAAAAGACAGCAGGAGCCTGAGGCTCTTATCTTTCCAACCCCTCTTTCTTCTCCAAGGCAGGTAGTTACAAGTACCAAATAAGTTTCTATTCTCACTATGGGGTTTTTTGGTTTAAAACTGTTTATTGATCAATAAAAAAGTAGAAAATCACAGAGTCATTGCCTGGGGAAACTGTACTAGTAATTTTACAGCAGGCTAGATAGTAAGGAAAGATTACAAATGTTAGTAGGCAGGAGACTCCGCTCCTGCTGAAAACAAGTCAGTTCTGACAAAAATCCAGCCACCTTACTGACCTTGGAGAGCCTGCACAAGGTCAATGGCAGAGTGAATATGATCATACTGGTCCTGTTCCCGGTATGTTTACTAGCTCTAGAAAAAAGTGGACAGACATCATATGTACTCCCATATGCTTAAAAGTAATAAACACTGTAAATAACAGACTCAAGTCCTCAAAGGAATGCAAAAGAGAACATACATAGAATTTAGAACAACATTTTAAAATAGATTTTTAAGTTAATTTTTAAAATAGGACTGTCACTAGGACATATTGTTGCCACTGTAACTATTTATATTAATAACTCTGACTCACCCAACAAGTCTTTGTAAGCTCAGAGAGTATACTGGCAGTATTCATTCATTCTTTCAGTCATCCCTCCTTCCATCTGCTCAACACGGACTACTGTGGGTGTGAGTGCCCAGAACTTCCACAGGAATACCATTGCCCTAGTTCTTATTCCCAACAATGATCCTAATCTTGGCTCCTTCAAGGAGAACATTCATTCCAACCCACTCAGTACCTTCCCTTCCACCCACTGGCCTTACTTCTTCCACTTCTCTATACCCATAACCCAAATATCCCTAAAATTACTGGAGTCAAATATTTCCAATGCTCTCCTCTGTCTGCTTGCATCCTCACCCTCCTTCCTCCATGGCTTCATGGATCACCATATTCATCCTCTTAATCCACCTTCAACTCCTCTATTGTCTACTGAATGATTCCCAGGTTTGGTTTCTTCTGTTGGCCTTCTTTACTCTAAAAGACAGACAATGGTGCATTATCTTAAATAGCATCAGGAAAAAGTACCTTTTCAGGGAGGCAGCATTTCTGGATCTAATCAGTCAGCCAACCACTAGTTTTGTTTATAAGGATCCCTGGAAGATGGTGAAGAGGTAAGTGAAAGATTGCCTGCCAATTGTCTCAACAGAGAGGGGCACCACCCATTCCCAGATGAGCTGTCATTTTCATGTTCATGGCAAGGCTCTTGGTCTTCAATCCTTGGTCTTCAAAGGTGGTTATCACCTGTCACCTCTGACCACACTCCATCACGAGCAGCCAACAGAAGAGATGGGATAAAGTTGTTATCATTATCGAACATCTCAGGTAAAGTGGTTTCTCATTTTCCAGAAATGGTAAGCTCTCAATGGAATGGCACCACAGATGGGTAAAATTTGATGGGAAAGAAAAGAAGAGGAGAGGCTCACAGCACAGGGTCCTCTCTATGGCAGTCGTGCCAGGTCAGGTAGTACCATTGAGAGTCCTGGCAGATGGGTGGAGGTAGGGACACACCACTGCTCCAGTAATAAGCACTAAAGGATTGCAGAAGCAGAAAAAAACGACAGCCTCATAACAAAAGGCACATTCTCCACCTTTCACTTTGGTCAAAGGGAGATTAGTTTGTATTATGGGAGCGCAGCAAGGCCACAGAATTGGGGACCTCCTTCCCTACTCTCCCATAATAGGAGATCTTATGGTGTGGGGAACAGTGAGGTAACTGAAGGTTCTCCCTTCTGTGTTTGGTATCATGGAACTAAAGGGTATTATGCTAAGCGAAATAAATCAATCAGAAAAAGACAAGTATCATATGAACTCACTCACATGTAGAATTTAAGAAACAAAACAGGATCATAGAGGAAGAGAGGGAAAAATAAAACAAGATGAAATCAGAGAGGGAGGCAAACCATAAGAGGCTCTTAACTACAGGAAACAAACTGAGGGTTGCTGGAGGGGAGGTAGGTGGGAGAATGGGGTAATTGAGTGATCATCTTAAGGAGGGCACTTGATGTAATGAGCACTGGGTATTATATGTAACTGATGAATCACTGAACTCTATACTCATTCTTTTTTTATATATATATTATTTTATTTTTTAAGTGTTCCAAGATTCATTGTTTATGCCCCACACCCAGTGCTCCATGCAATACGTGCCTTCAGTACCCACCACCAGGCTTTCCCATCTCCCCCACCCCCTCCCCTCCAAGACCTTCAGTTTGTTTCTGAGTCCAAAGTCTCTCATGTTTCGTTTCTCTCCCTGAATTACCCAACTTCCCATTTCCTTTCCTTCTCCTACTATCCTCTATATTAAGCCTTATGCACCACAAGTAAGGGAAACCATATGATACTTGACTTTCTCTACTTGGCTTATTTCACTCAGCATAATCTCTTCCAATCCAGTCCATGTTGCTACAAAAGTTGGATATTCATCCTTCCTGATGGAGGCATAATATTCCATTGTATATATGTACCATATCTTCTTTATCCATTCATCTGTTGAAGGGCACCTTGGCTTTTTCCGCAGTTTGGCGATTGTGGCCATTGCTGCAATGAACATTGGGGTACATATGGCCCTTCTTTTCACTACATCTGTATCTTTGGGGTAAATACCCAGTGAATCACTGAACTCTAACTCTGAAACTAATAACATACTATATATTAGCTAACTGAATTTAAATAAAATGAATTTTTTTAATAACTGCAAAAAAGAGAGAGAGAGAGAGCTGTAGCATCTAGTTTTGGCTCCATTTCTAGACTCCATGGGAGTGAGGACTTCAGCTTAAGCCTGAAGACTCAAACATAAGGGCTGTGTTCATGGGGAGAACTAAGGACCCTCTAGAGTAAATCCTATACTGACAAAACAGAAAGGAGTTGCAGTTTGGCTATGAGAGTAATAGATTGTAGTCAGAGGTGACACACTCAGTGGTCCTCAATTCCAAGCTTAGGGACCTAGAGCAAGACCTAGAGCAGCAGTGACAAGATTCAGCACTGTAAGTCCAGGGTGGAGAGAGACTATAGGGAAAACACCCATGACTATGTGCTGATCATACCTGAGGTTCTCCTAGGGACCCCCAGAGTCATTTGTGAGGGCTGTGGCAGAGAGCCAGAGTGAGATTGTTGACTTATGGCCATCACCACAGGTGGGGCCAAGAAACACAGAGGAGGGCTGCCAGGAGAACACAGTGCAGCCAAAGAGCCCCAGTATTTCAGCTCAGTGCATCTTTTCACACAGACATTAGAGATGGCCCCAGCTGGGCTGATGAAGAACGGGTGTCAAGAAGTCCTCCTGAAAGGAAGTTGGTGCCGCATGAGTTTTCCCCACATATGCAGGCCTTCTCTTCACACACCCCACCCCCCTCAGATGTAGTAAAGGGTGGCATCATCACTCCTATCATGGCTTCTTTGACTACTGTTGATGAACTCTGATCAAAGAACAACAGGCCAAGATACCTGGTGAGTCACATGGATAAGCAAAAGACCCATATGACTGTCTTGATCTGATGTAGTTAATTAAGGAAATCACCAAACATCAAAGTCCATCAGGCTCTGCTTTTCCATACAATTCCGGCCTTAATGGCACAAGCCCAGGGCAGAAGTCAGCAGCACAGTTCACCATCCTCCTCTGAAAGGTGAAAAGATCACCTGCGCCTGCCACTTACCCCACTGACCCTCCATAACTCCAACTAAATAATAGGAAACTAAAGACACCTGAGTGGCTCAGCTGGTTAAGCATCTGCCTTTGCCTTGGGTCATGATCTCGGTGTCCTGGGATCAAGTCCTATGCTCGGCTCCCTGCAGGGAGCCTGCTTTTCCCTCTCCCTCCTCCTCTCCTCCCACTGGTTCTCTCTCTCTCCCATGCTCATTCCTCCTCTCTCTCTGAAATAAATAAATAAAATCTTAAAAGAAGAAGAAACTAAGACCTGTGAATGACAGCGGAGTTTCAAGGACGACAGCATTCTCCAAATTACATGGGGATTAGAGGAGTAAGCATTTTCTGAATCCCAAGTATTATTACAGCAGGCTTTACCCTTTTTTTTTTAAAGATTTTATTTATTTGAGAGAGAGAGAGAGAGAGAGCATGAGCAGGGGGAGGGGCAAAGGGAAAAGGAGAACCATAAGGCTTGATTCCAGGACCCTGGGATCATGACCAGAGCCAAGGGTAGACCCTTAACTGACTGAGCCACCCAAGCACCCACGACTTACCGTTTTTAGACATAGAAGTGTTCCTTTCTCTTTGCAGATCCTAGGAAACTGATGCTCAGAGCAAGGAAGTGACCACACACAGCCAGTTGGTGGCAGTCTCAGAACAAGCAGGTGGATATCCTGATGCATTTCTTCTGCAATTCAGCTGGGACAACAGGATTGACCTGGTAGATCTGGGGGCAAAGAGCAAGCAAGATCTGATTCATTCTTGGTGCCTGAAGAATGCAGCCCTCCAGAAAAATGCATCTCCTCAGAGCCCTCTGGACTTCAGCTTTCCTATCCTTGCTGGTACTGGAACTTCTTCAGGTAGGCCCATGGCATTTCTGTGGCCTTTTTTCCCCCAAAGGAATAACCAGTCCTTTCTTCTAATTTCTACTTAATAATGTTGCAATAGTGAACTTTTTCCTTCCGTACTTCCTCATTTAACGTAATGCTAGATTGGCTCAGAGGAAAGCTGACTTGAGGTCCTCACTTTTGTAACTGAGCCCCGGTCTCTAATTGAGATCTCCTCAGCAGCCTCCCTGTTGCCAATGGCAGGAAGACTTCTTCAGCTTGGTCATGAATTCTGATTTTTTTACCTTAAGTCTTGAGGACTCCCTACAAATAAAATCTTAATATAATTGGTTTCGGTGCATCTCGGAGCCTTTTAATTACCCTCCGAAAGATGCTTAGGCAACAGCTTGCTATTAGATTAAACAGTGTCAGCATCTGTATCATAAACATGAACAGGTTTGTTACATTTTGCAAACCAACATTTACCTTCTTTTATTTTTTGCTGTAAGGAGATGTTTTGGGGGGTATGGCTCCAATCCAAAGGATAAAGAAGACACCGTGCCAGTGGGAACACCATCCTTTCTCATTCCCTTCAATGTTGGGTCCTGGCTATTTCAGACACCTTCATAAATCCGTGGGGCACCTTGCGATAATTCAGGAGCTGATTACACAGCAGGCCAGCTCCACGGCAGGCCCTCCTCTGCTCTGGCCTTGCACGCCTGGCCATTTCACTGCTCATTAGCCCCTTTCCAGAGAGTGAGCAGAGAAAACAAGAGGAGATGAAATTCAAACCCATCCGTTTGCCTCCTATTAGCTGCTCTAGTTAAAAGTTTACTGGAGGAGCAGGCTGGAATGATTGATATAAAGTTTGAGGAGCGTCTCTAAAGTTCATTTGTTTAAGCTTTTCCTTCCTCCCGAATCACCCACCGTCCAGGATATCCTGACCTCAGGACTGGGATCCTGTGGGCCAGAGGGAAGATGATCCTGGCAAAGGGCTGAGTAAAGAAAACTGACATCAGACTTTCTTTCTAACAAATCTAAAACTTTATGTTATTGCATACAACCTTTTTGAGTTTTTGATTAAATTAGGAAAAAACTATCCTATGCCTAGTAAAAACCAAACTGATTGCTTCTTTCTTTCTCTATTCCATTTATAGAAACTTCACTACAGAGAAATTCACACTTTCAGACATAAGAAATCTTAATAATGGCATCAGGAAAACTAACTCTTAATGATAAAGAATTTACACAAGATACTAAGCAAACATTACAGCAAGTTAATCTAGGCTTAAATAAACAATTAATAGTAATCATGCAAGATAAGCCCTTCAAAAAGAAGTAATAGAAGTTTGAGCTTTTCAAAAGGAATATTTACCTGTGGATAGAGTGAAATACATATTAAATTTAAAGAAAGAGACAAGCAATATCTTCCTCTAAACAAAAATATTGTTTTCTCACACTTTATATTTGTTGGTTTATTCTGAACAGCATTTTAATATTTCATCAGAAAATTCTTATCCCTCTGAGCACAGGGTTTTTTCTACTATATCCAAGTGTACACCCAAACATGAAAGGTTTTACAGAAGGAATACATCTCTAATCTTTGAAAGACATTATAAAATACATGATTTAGTGAAATTCAGTTTACTATCAAATTTGCAAGATTATGTCCAAGACACACAATGAGGTCTCCTTACACATATGATACAGGCTCAACTTTCTAAGTCATTTTATCCAAAACTCAAAGACACATTACCCATAGAACATGGAGAAGTTGAGGCACTGACCTAGAAGTCAGCTAGGTTCTAGTCCTGGCACCTACCAGCTGTGGAAACTCAGACCAACCACTTCCCTCCCTGTGTCTCAAGGTGTCTCTAACTCAATACTTTTGTGTCCTAGGAGATAGGGGATCAGATCAGATCAGAAACAAGCCCTGGTAAGTTAGAGAAGTGCAAATTCAAAGTTCAACTCAGGATATAAATGATACTACATGACCGATTCACAGCTGGAAACCTCTAATTAACCAGAAATGGTGAGAGGGAGGGGTAGCTAGGGCACTCTCAGTCCAGACTCTGAAGCTCAGTGCTGGTATTTTATGAATTTTACTATCTCACCTAGATATAATCAGGCTCTCAAAACTCTTTGGCAAGGTAGGAGGGAGGATTTATAAGGCATAATGCCAATCTATTAACCTACCAAATGGACATAGATATTTATAGTGACTGAAAAACTCCTCATAGCTATTTAGAGTGACTGTTCCTGTTATTAAGGTAACAAGAGCCTTGATCCAGTCATCAAAACATTACCCAGTGAGTGCAGAATTAGTTAGAGCTGAGTGGGTGCAGAGAGAGGAAGGAACCATATAGGTAACTTCTAAGGTCAGAAGAAAGAAAGTGTTCTTAACCAAGTGTCTCAGATCGAGGACTGGGGTTCGAGGAATCTGTGATGGTGCCGAAACAGAATGCAAAACTGCATATGAATGTGGCCACATGCATTCTTCTAAGAGTGTCCATGGCATTCATCAGCTTCTCCACATGGCCTGTAATTTTTTAAAGTTCAAGGACTGTTGGGAAACAGAAGAATAAACTCAAGATAGAGAGGAGTCTGAAGCAGCTCTAAGGAGCCTGAAATCAGGAGCCAGAGCTGAGTGGCAGGGTGAGGATTCTCAGGGAAGGGTCAGGGCAAGAAGGATGGGTCAAGCCCCTGCACTCTGACTTCAGGGACCCCACAAGAAACCTCCCTCATGTGTAAAGCTGCAAGACTTGCCATATCAGCAGGGGGGAACTCTAATTCTACAGGATTACTCGTAAAAGATAAGAGGCATCAGACTAGGTCCCATCCACCCCAACTTCAGTCTAGCTCACACCAACCCCTCTGATGGAGCCCTGCCCCCTGATCCCCTGTCTTTTGTCTTCCCCTAAATCCATTCTTTGATTTCTCTCTGGGAAAATGGGGACACCTTGAGATGCCCATGGAACACACAAATATGACCTCTCACAAAAGCTTTTGTCAGAGTAGATGGTTAACTCCTTGGGCCAAGGTGGCCACTCAAATGTAAAGTTTAATTAATAAAAATTAAATGAAATTAAATTTAACTTCTTCAACCTCACAAGCCACCTGTAAAAGGCTCAATAGCCACATACACTTAGTGGTTACTATTACTGGACAACACATGTATAGGATATTTTGATCATCACAGAAATTTCTTTTCTATAGAACCCAGCACTAAACTCTATGACACAAACAGTAATTCTAGTAATGGTTCAGAGAATGGTAGAGCCTGAAGTGAGCAGAAATAGCTCAAATGCTTTAGGGAGGAAACTGGACTTAGACCAAGCCTTGAGATGAGATGAAACCACGGGAAGGAGCATTTGTTCCAAAGCATGGTAAGAACAAAGGTGAGAATGAGAAGAGATGGGCAGAGGCCTGGCTGGAGTCTGATGCATGTTCATGGTGAATACTACAGGGATGAAGGATGAGTGAATGGCAGGAGACAAGATAAATAGACAGGCTGGAGGCAGACTGCACAGGCATTTCTCTATCTGACACCATGAGTTAGGCCTGACAATAATAGCTACCAGCACTGGATACCACTTACTCCATGCTCACTGTGTTTTAAGCAGCATACCAAGAGATTTATATAAATTATTTATATAGCATCTATTTATTTTTATTTATATTATACTATTATTTTTTTTTTAAGATTTTATTTGACAGAGAGAAACATAGCCAGAGAGGGAACACAAGCAGAGGGAGTGAGAGAGGGAGAAGCAGGCCTCCCGCGGAGCAGGGAGCCCAATGTGGGACTCGATCCCGGGTCTCCAGGATGATGACCTGAGCCGAAGGCAGTCGCTCAACCAACTGAGCCACCCAGGTGTCCCTATACTATTATTTTTATATCACATATCAGTATTATATATTACATAATATTAATATATTTATATATAAATAAAATTATGTATATAAATCGTATGTGAATTATTATATTTAATATTAATTTCTTGTTTACTTCTTAATTTATACTATATATTCTATATAATAAATATTTAATTTATTATTAATGTATTTTTGATGATTAACTTTTGATTATTAATGTTGAATTTTTAATTTTACTCCTTGCGACACCAAGAGTGCTTGTAACTCCTATGATGAGAATGACAAAAGTGAGATTTGGGGAGTTTAGGTAACTAATACCATGAACAAGTAGCTTACTGTGATTCATCTCCAATGTTGCTGTTTCTAGTGCTTTCATCCTACATTTGCATGGCCCTGCCTGTCCTCCAAATATCTTTCTTTTTAATTAGGAAGGGTTTTGTGTTCACTCTTTGCCATGTATATCAGGTTTCCAAGGTATCTCTTCTGGAAATTAATTTACCATTTTCTGACACTAAGGGGAAAATTCTCTTAATGTGGCCCCTGTCCCGGTCCTTAATAGTTTAGACCATGTGACATCAGCAAGAGCAGGAACGGAATAGAAGGAGTTTGGAAATGACAGCATTTGACCCTGTGGTGTGGATAAGAAGCATTTAGACAAAGAAGCTTGTGTATTCAAGGTCTCACCAACTTTTCAGTTGATGTCTAAGCCAAAAGTCATTTTCCTGAGTCCAGAGCTCCATCCTTCTATCAGGGATGTAGGGCAAGACTTCTGGTTCCACAGGCTCTGGACACCTTTGTGGTGCCTCTCTTTGTCCTTCATTCCTCTGAAACACTTGCTTGTTATTTTTTTGTAGGTTTGGGTTTTGGAGTTTGCACATATGGACTCTTCTCCCCCATAACTATGACTACCATTTTTGCTGGCTGCTCCAGGGGCAGATGTGGCCTTGGATGTGACTGTAGGTTGGAACAGAAGGTTTCCCACAAAAGAAATCGAAGTTAACATGCTTTTCCACACCTCCATGCTTTTTCTATAGAAATAGAATACTTCATTAAGTTAACAAAGCATAACAATTCATCTCAAATTATATAGATAAAAATTGATTACAGCGTTTAGAGCAAGATTTAAAGAAATGCATATACCCTGTTCCTACCATCAGCGGTCATCATTCACAGCTTAATCTAATCTTGGTACTCACAGCTAAAACTTAAATTCACCCTGTGTCTTTCCTTAGAGTTTAAACCCTCTTTGAGGTTGACATTGGCTTTTTTTTTCTTCAGGGTATTAGATATTTTGGCACCAAAAATATTCCACATGGTGTCTCTCCAACTTTTCCCAATTTTAGCTACCTTCACACAGCTTATCATTAAGAAAGTGCCCACTGCAGTCTTAACATTCTAATGAACTGTCTTGCTGTCTAATTGCTCTGTTCTTCTCATGAGAGGCTGACCTTCCACTCCACACCATTTACCAACAGCCAAGAAGAGAAATTAAAGCCAACACACATAGTATATATGGTGCAGAACACAGACACACACACACAGACACAGTAGTTTTTCTCCTTTCATATAAGAAGGAGGTAATTTGACACAAAGGGGGAAGACCTTCTTCAACCAGCCTTTCTGTCCATGGTAGTCAACTATTTATTTTCTTACACAGTTTTTTTTTTTTTAAGATTTTATTTATTCGTTTGAGAGAGACAAGAGCAAGCTTAGGGAGCAGCAAGCAGAGGGAGAGAGAGAAGCAGGCTTCCCATCGAGTTGGGAGCCCGATGAGGGGCTCGATCCCAGGACCCCAAGATCACAACCTGAGCTAAAGTCAGATGCTTAACTGCCAGAGCCACCCAGGTACCCCTGGTTGTTTCTTTAATAAAGGGTAAAGACCTCCCTACTCATTCACAATTCTCCTTCTACCTACACAATATTTCAACAGAGTATAATATTTTTAAGTCAAGACAGAGAAAAGTTTTTCTACAATATATTATTTTAGTAGGTTGTCAGATATAAGGGTAAAACATCCTATTCCTATGTACAAAAATAGAATTCAAATTTGTACATTATGGGAATCAGTTCTTTCTGAGTTCTATGAGGAAAGTTGCTCTTATAACAGAATCAAAATCACAGGGAAAGCCAAATGCCGACTGGTAAATTTGGGGATTACTGGAGTTGGAAAATCATCATTTTGTAACCATTAGGGCAAAGATGGGTTCAAGCAAGAATCATCAACAGTTGCTAAATCTGGAGGGAATTGCTGATGGGAAGCAGAATATTAGCATGGTCTTAAAGGGTCTCCTTAAAGGCAGGTGACAAAATTAGCATCACCAAAAAGAGGCAGTCAGACTATGTGTGCCTCCAGATGTCATACTAGCTGAAGGTTATGCCTGGAATGCATAACCTGAACCTAACTATCAGGAAACATCACACAAACTCAAAATGAAAAACATTCTTTTTTTTTTTTAGATGCTGAATTCTTCAAAAATACCAATGTCTTCAACAGAGAAGGGGGTAAGTCATAAGAGTCTCCTAACTATTGGGAGCAATTTGAGGGTTGCTGGAGGGGAATTGGGTAGGGGGATGGGGTAACT
This sequence comes from Spilogale gracilis, assembly GCA_004023965.1. NCBI lineage: Eukaryota > Metazoa > Chordata > Mammalia > Carnivora > Mephitidae > Spilogale > Spilogale gracilis. The sequence goes on along the minus strand of PITA01000779.1, from coordinate 51,598 downwards.
GGGTGGTGGGCATTAAGGAGGGCACATGATATAATGAGCATTAGGTGTTATAGGCAACTGATGCTTATTCTAATTTCTACCTCTGAAACTAATACTACACTCTCTATGAACTAACTTGAATTTAAATAAAATTTTGAAAAAAAAACAATGTTTTCAAAGAAAAAAAAGGCTATAGAAATGTTCCAAGTTAAAAGTAACTAAAAAGGCATAATAATAACAAAATATAATGTCTGATCCTAGACTGGACCCATTACTGAAAGAGGGGAAAATGCTATAAAGAACATTATTGGGTCAACTGAAAAAAATTGGAATATAGAAGTTAGATTAGCTCCAAGAATTCCATAATTTTAAATTGTGTTGTGAATTGTATTGTAATGTAAATCAATTGTATTGTGGTCAAGAAGCCCTTTTTAGTCTTAGGAAATTTACATGGAGGTATATAGAGGTAAAGGCAATGATGTATACAATGTCATTTAAATCGTTCAGAAAAAAATTATATGCATGTATGTGTTAGTACACAAACACACACACATGATAAAACAAATCCAACAAGATGTTAATAATAGGTGAATATGGGGAAAGAGTACATGGATTCTATGTTCTATTCTTGTTCTTGCAACTGTACTATAGGTTTAAAATTATTTCCAAATAAAAAGTTAAAAACCACACACATATACACACACACATGGAAATTTGCAAAGGAAAATTCCAGGAGGGAAGGAGTACCAACCATCTCCATCCTAATGCCCCCAGGAAAGACACCTGTTGTCATTTAACCCAGCCCCTCACTCCTCTAGGAGAGATGGCCTCTTAGAGCATCACAATTTCTTCCAGTGGCAGTTTGCTCTTCCTACCTGTCTTGGCTTAAACTTTAATAAGTAATTTTCTTCTTAGCCCAGCTGAGATAAAAGTGAAAAAAGTATTTCAATTTTTGTCTTTAAAAAATTTTAGGGAGGGGCGCCTGGGTGGCTCAGTTGGTTAAGCGACTGCCTTCAGCTCAGGTCATGATGCCGGAGATCCGGGATAGAGTCCCACATCAGGCTCCCTGCTCGGCAGGAAGCCTGCTTCTCCCTCTCTCACTCCCCCTGCTTGTGTTCCCTCTCTGGCTGTGTTTCTCTCTGTCAAATAAATAAAATCTTTAAAAAAAAATTTTTTTTAGGGAAAAAGAAACAAAAGAAATAGAAAACGCAAGTATAAATCCAGGTGAAGTTACAGGTTAATTTAATCCTTAAATTACCAAATCACTTGACAAAATTTGGCCGGCAACATTTACTACACTCACCTAAATTAACCATACCTCTTACTTACTTGACTTACCCAAAGTTAATGTGCCTTCATCTACTTTTCTCAGCAAAGAGATTCACTAGTGACGATGTGACCTTCTGGCCAGTGCCATAAGCCCAGAATTCTCCTCCCCTCATACAAATGAACTCTCCTTCCATAAATAGTTGGAGTGCTCACTAGTAATTAGAAATGAGGTGTTGCTATTCATTCCCTGCCTTCAAGAGCTCAGTAGGTATCTCAATATATTAATGCAATGAATATAAGTTGATGGGCGTTTCACCCTAACCCATGAACTGTGCAAGAATGAACTGTTAAGTTTGATTGATTGTGGCTAGATTTTCATGAGGTGAATTTGAAGATTATTTAATGCAACTTACAGTGCCTAATAAAGATCTTTATTCTTTTAGTTAAAAAAAGAGAGAGAGAGAAGGAGTAGTCAGGGATGCCTAGGTGGCTCAGTTGGCTAAGTGCCTTTTGCTCAGGTCATGATCTCAGGGTCCTGGGATTGAGTCCCACATTAGGCTCCTTGCTCACTGGGGAGCCTGCCGCTTCTCATTGTGCCTGCCACTCCCCCTACTTGTGCTCACTCTTTCTCTCTGACAAATAATAAACAAAAATCTTAAAAGGAGAAGGAGGTAGTCAGGGGCACCTGGGTGGCTCAGTCAGTTAAGTGGCCAACTCTTCAGGTTGGCTCAGGTTGTGGTCTCAGAATCGTGGGATAGAGTCCCAAATTAGGTTCCATGTTCAGTGGGAAGTCTGTTTGGTATTCTTTCTCCTCCTTCCCCCACCCCCGCCTTGACTCATGTGCTTGTGCTCTCTCTTTAAAATAAATAAATCTTTAAAAGAAAAAATAAATCTGTGTTATATTGAATCAATGAGTTCCTGTTTAAGTTCTGTGGAGAAGTCTGCAGCTCACTGGAAGAACAGAGATGCTAGACATACTCATGGCCCAGTGACCCTCCCTGGGTCAGGTGTCATCTCTGCCAGCTTGTCCCTGTGGTCCTGAAGACACATTCAAGAGTCATTCCCTGCTCCATTACCACTGACACACTTTCACCACCACCCACACCACCCCTTTACCTCCACTGCCAAGGGCACAACAAAGATGAAACCCTCTTTTCCCACACAATAGTGCGTATGGCCAGACAGAAGAAGCCATTTGATCACGAACCTCCTCTGTCCAGATGCCTCTTTCTCAGATCCCAATCTAAACTTGTTCTCAATCCTGGTTCCCTTTGGTCTAGCTTTCCAAGTAGTTTATTTGTTGTGTTTCTGTCCAAGTTGAGTTGATATTAGTTACAGTAGGCTAAATTGCTATTACATATTCACAAGTGTAATAGATCAAACAGAAAAAGAAATATTAATTTGCCCACGTAATTATGCAAGGCAAGCATCTCTGAATCAGTAGGAAGCTCTTCATTGTATACTGATTCAGGGACCCGGTCTCCTTCCAATGTGTGGCTCCACTATCCTGTAGAGCCTCACTATCCCCTGCAGTCTGTATTCAGCTGGTGAATAGGGAAGAGCTACAAAATGTCCACCTGCCTCTTAAAGGTCACCACTTAGAAGTGGTGCACATTGCTTCCACTTATATTCCATTGGTGAAAACTGGCCACATCACCTCAGTAACTGCAAGAGAATTTGAGAAAAGGTAGTCTGTGGCTGAGCACCTCTTCGTATTACTAAATTGGAGAAGAAAGGAGATTTTTGGTGGACAGCCAGAAGATTTGACCACAGACCTTAAACAAAGAAATGGGGAAGGTTTGTGTTATGGAAATCACCTAAGACAACAAAATAAGGATGCTGCGATTTTCTTTTTTGAATTACTTTGATTTTTATTTATTTTCAGGGAAATCTGTGCCTTAGAATTATGTTCATATAATTATTTGTATTCTTTATTCTCAACTTGTTTACTAAAAGTTTTGAGGCAAATACTAGATTCAAAGAGAGAAAAAATGGTATTGACTTTTGTTCAAGGCCAATGAAAATATTGTAGGTCAAAACACTTTGCCAGGCAAAAGATCAGAAAACTTTTAGGCAGTCTGGTTTTCCTAGGGGTCTAGTCCCTGACTACCTCTCCAAAATTATTTTCTACCCATCTTCCCTTCAGACATCACACTCTAGCCTCACTGCTGCTTACTATTCTGAGAAGATTCCAAGAATACTCTTGCTCCATGACATTTGCATTTTCTCTTCCCTCTGCTTGGCACACTTCTTCCAGATATTTCCATGGCTTGTTCTCTTACTTTAGGATCACTGAATAAATATGGCCACTTTATAGAACAACTTTCCTACTCAATATAAAATAGCATTTTCTCCTCGGGTTCCACATAACTTCTTCCCTCTTTTTTATTTGAGAGAGAGAGTGAGCAAATGTGAGCTGTGGGAGGGGAAGAGGGAGAGGAAGAGAAGGAATCCCAAACAGACTCCCTGCTGATCATGGAGACCAATGTAGGGCTCAATCCCATAATCCTGAGATCATGACCCTAGCCAAAATCAAGAATCAGTCACTTAACTAGCTGAGCCACCCAGGTAGCCCAACTTCTACCTCTTACTCTGTATTTTCTTCATAATACTTACCACTACCACTCTGTATTATATATATCCATTCATTTATTTGTTTATACCCATCTTCCTCACTAGCATGTAGGCTGCTTTGAGGCAAAGACTATGCTTTATTTATTGTTATATAACCAGCAACTTAGACATGCTTGGCACAAAGCAGATACTCTGTAAGTGTTTATTAGATGAATGAGTACTTTTGATCAGGTATGGGCAAAGCCATAGAAATAAATACTGTTCAAACCACATTAATATTTTAAAAGTTCCTACAAAAAAAGAAGCTTTTTGGTTGCTCTAATTTTTTATTTACCATTTAAAAAAATAATGGATGATGACTGGACATCTACATACAAAAGAAGGAAGCTGGACCCCTTCCTCACACCATATGCAAAATTAACTTCAAATTGATCATAGGCATAATTGTAAGAGCTAAAACTATAAAACTCTTAGAAGAAAACATAAAATTAAATCTTCGTGAAATTGGATTAAGCATTGGTTTCTTAGATATAACACCAAAAGCAAATTGCTAAAATTAAAAATGGATGAATCAGACTTCATTGAAATTTTAAAACCTTCATTCTTCAAAGGACACCATCAGGGAATCTGGGTGGTTCAGTTGGTTAAGCATCTGACTTTGGCTCAGGACATGATCCTGGGCTCCTGGGATCAAGCCCCACATCAGGCTCCCTGCTTGTCAGGGAGCCTGCTTCTCCTTCTCCCTCTGCCCCATGTCTCTCTCTCTCTCTCTCTCTCTCTCTCTCTCTCTCATGCTCTCTGTCTCTCACTCTCTCTCAAATAAATGAAAAAATCTTTAAAAAAAAAAGACACCATCAAGAAAGTGAAATGACAACCCACACATAATGAGAAAAAATATTTTCAAGTCATATGTGTGATAAAGAACTTATATCTAGAAACAAAGAACAACTACAACTCAATAATAAAAAGGCTAATAGACCAATTTTAAAATGGCCCAACGATAAGAATAGATATTTCTCCGGAGAAGATATACAAATAGCTAATAAGCACATAAAAGGATGCTCAGCATTATTAGCCTTCAGGGAATACAAATAACAACAAAATCAACTACCACTTAAGGCCCACTAGAATAGCTATCATCAAAAGACAAGAGTTAGTGAGGATATAGAGAAAGTGGACCCCTTCTGTTGATGGACATGTAGAGTATAAAATTTTAGCCATTTTGAAAAAACTGAGGTAATTCCTCAACATGCTAAATATAGAGTTATCCTATAACCCAGCAAATCCATTCCTAGGTATAGACCTAAGAAAGATGAAATCATATATCTACATAAAAACTTGTACATGAATGTTCATACCAGCAACATTTATAACAGCCAAAAAGTAGAAACAACCCAAACATCAGTAAACTAATGAGTGAATAAATAAACTATGGATTGTACATTCAGTGAAACATTACCAGGCAATACAAAGGAGTGAAGTACTGATGTATGCTACAACATGGATAAACTTTCAAAGCATTATACTGTTTTTCACTGTAAGTGAAAGAAGCCAGTCATAAAAGACCACATATTGTGTGATTGTATTTACATGAAATGTCCAGAATAGGCAAATCTATAAAGACAGAAAGTGCGGCGCCTGGGTGGCTCACTTGATTGGGCATCTGATTCTTGAGTTCAACTCAGGTCATGGTCTCAGGGTCATGTGATCAAGTCCCCCCCTCCACCTCCCCAGATGGGTTCATGCTCAGCAGGGTGTCTGCTCTGCTATCTCTCTTCCTCCCTCTCCCTCTGGCCCTTCCCACACTTGTGCTCTCTCTCTAAAATAAATAATTTTTTTTTAAGACAAAATGTTCAATGGTTGCCTATGGCCGGAGAAGTGGGGAAGAATGAGGTGTATTTCCAATGTTCATCGCAGCAATGGCCACAATCGCCAAACTGTGGAAAGAGCCAAGGTGCCCATCAACAGATGAATGGATGAAGAAGATGTGGTACATATATACAATGGAATACTACACTTCCATCAAAAAGGATGAATATCCAACTTTTGTAGCAACATGAACTGGACTGGAAGAGATTATACTGAGTGAAATAAGCCAAGAAGAGAAAGTCAAGTATCGCATGGTTTCACTTACTTGTGGAGAATGAGGGGTAACCTGGAGGACAGTGGGAGAAGGAAAGTAAAGGGGAACTAGGGTAATCCAGGGAAAGAAATGAAACAACAGAGACTTTGGACACAGAAACAAACTGAGGGACTTGGAGGGAGGGGGGTGGAGGGATGGGAGAGTCTGGTGGTGGGTACTGGGGACACCTAAAGCGTGGAGCACTGGGTGTGGGGAATGGGGAATGAATCTTGGAACACTGGAAAAAAAAAAATCTAAGTAACGATAAAAAAAAAAAAAGAAGACGACAACGAAAAAAGAAAAAAAATACGAAACACACACACACACACACACACACACAAAAAGAATGAGGCGTGTTTGCTAATAAGTACAGGGTTCCTTTTTGGGGTGATGAAAGTTATCTAACTGAGGTACACATACTGTGAACATGCTAAAAACCATTGAGTTATGTACTTGAAATAAGGGAATTATATGATGTGTGAGTTATACAAATTTTTTAAGTAATAAGCCCTTTGTTTGGTTTCTGTTTCAGGGACAGAATGAAATCCATATCATACCCATATTTTTGGTACTTTACCTAAACCACTTACAATGTTAGAGAGCTATGGTTTTCAAAGCATGGTCCCTGAACCAGAGAAATCAGGATCCCCAGTAATTTGTTAACTGATTCATCTGCCCTACTCTAGACCGACTGAATCAGAAACTCTGGGGTGGTGCCCAGCAACATGTGTTTCAATAAGGCCTCTAGGTAATTCTGTTGCTCACTGAAGTTATTCAATCTGCTTCTTAGGAGGAACCGAAGATCTCTTTCCCTAAGACAGATCTGACGTACAAAAGTCCTACACCACCTCCACCCTCAGTATACCAACCACTGTCTTTTTAAGTAATTATGCAGGACTCCTCTGCTTTTTTCCTTTTTCCTTTTCCACACATGCAGTTAAATCATGGCCTACTCTGTATATTGCTACACACTCCCACCTCTCTGACTTCTTTTCTCTATGTGGCCAGGCTGGTAGAAGTAATATTCCAATATGTAGGTTCAGGGAAGCTAGGAAATCCCACTTCTTAGTCTTGAGACCTCAGGAACATGGAAAATGCAGTTTCCTACTAAAGCATGCAACACTGTCATATGAGGTATTTGATTCCCAATTTATTAGTGTTCCTTTTATATACAGTGCCCTTGAAACTCTGGAGAGAAGAGGTGCTCATCAGGCCAGGATATAGGCATATTTGGCTCCTGAATGATCTTATAATAACACCAAAATTTCACTCTTAATCCCAAGTACCCACCACCATGACATTTACCAAATCTTACCACATTTATCTTGCTTACAAAATACCTAACTCTCTTATATCAGCTTACTTTGTTTCCCCTCCATCTACACGGGAGCATGGGCAGTGAACAGCAATGGGTAATGACCTCTACGCACTCACTGTGGCTTGCCAGGATGCTTGAGGGCATGTGCGGTTGTTCTAGGGTCTTGGAGAGTCGGTGGCAGAACCCAGGGGCTTTAGGATGCATAGCTTTAGGCCCACCCATGACAAAAAAAAGTAAACCCCTTGTCTAAGTGCTACAAATAGGTCACTTGCCCTCACATGGGTCATACCAAGACTGGACGTGACTTCTATCAGCCATGGTTAATGTGCACATATATGTGTATAGGTAATATAGTCAAACACATGGAAATAAATCCTTCATCAGCTCTCTTCCTGCAACAGAAAACAGAAACAGAGAAAAATTTAATGTCTGCAAATCCAGAGCTAAGTTATCAGAAAGCAAATTAAAGCTGTTGGTGTTTTTATCGAAACATCTCTACCTCTGAAATCTAATTTCTTGCGACTTTTCATATAGGATCCTGTGTTGTATTATTTATAAGAAAATTATAAGAACCATTTCACAATATATGTAAATGAAACCATCATGCTGTATGCCTTAAACTTATATGCCAATTATTTCTCAATAAAACTGGAGGAAAAAAAAGAAAATAATATTCTGTCCTCCCTTGACAGCATTTTCTAGCTACAGAAACCACTGCAGCCATGAAGTAACAGAATGATTTCGGTAATGTTTCCATAGCTACCTTGCTTCGAAGTGAGGTTTATTCTATTTTAAAATCTACTGACCTATTCATGTTCTTATTTGAAGTCTTTTCAATCTAATCTCTTGTCTGTCTATTGTTGTCTAATGTTCATGTGATTCCCGTATTTAAGGAGGTCCTGGATGCATAAATATATGGTAAGTAGTCCTTCCAGTTAGACAGAACAACGTGATGCATTTTTTTTTCCTCTTTTTTTCTATTCCTTTCTCATCTGATGTGTGTTCCTTGTGTCCTGCCTGTGCATGGCCAGGAAATGTTCCCAAGGTTTGGCGAGGTAAAGGCTGTTTAAGGTGCACTGGTGCCCTCTTGTGGTCACTCTGGCCTTGTGGGTCCTTCCCGGAAGCCTGTTCCACGGACAATCATCTTGAAAGAAATTAATGAGAAAGGATCACTCTAAATGTCATTGCTGATTGTCACAGTTGTCCTTGTGCCAGTGTCTTTTTCCCCCTGCAGGTGTGAGGTCTGTTTAGGATGGGCAGCCTCTCCTGGGTGGTAGCATAACCCTAAGAGTTACAGGATTCTGCTCTTCCCTCCAAGGCAGAGGCCTCATTACTAACAAATGCTATTCAAAGGTTAAGCCACGGAAAGTGACCTGGGCCACATCTCAGAGGAAGATGGGGCACCAAACAACTCTCAGAAAGGCTCTGAAATGAAAGCAACCCACAGAAGGGGAGATAGAGCTTCATTTCCACAAAACATCGCTGTCCTCAAAACAGAAAGCAAGCCTTTCAGAAACTAAAAAAAATGAAGCTCTAATGCTGGGTGGAAAATCAATACAAAACAACCAAAAAAATTTTAATTGATTCAATACAACTAATTTTTTTTCAATAAACATGAGAGGAAGTGGTATCAGTCCCATCATTGTCCAATAGACCTTTCTGTGATGGTGGAAGGTTTTCTGTCTGTGCTATCCAATACATTAATCGTTAGCTACATGAGCTACTGAGCACTTGAAATGTGGCTAGTGACACTGAGAAACTGAATTTTGTACTTCATTTCATTTTAATTAATTTAAATACCACATGTGACTGAGGCCACCATTTTGGATGACACAGGTTGAGGGAATAGACAAGACCCCATAGACAACCACAAAATAAGCAGAGTTTATGGTATAGGAAGGTACAAAGAAAGTTTCGTGGTGGGAAGGACAGGTTGGAGGATGGGCATTCGAACTACACCTTGAAGAATGTAGCCAAGTTGGGGGATGGGCATTCGAGCTACATCTTGAAGAATGTAACCAAGAATGTACTAGGAAATTCATAGACAGAGGGGGAGGAGCAAAATGGCAGAAGAGTAGGAGACCTAGATAGGATCAGGTCCTAGGGGTTCAACTGGATGGTTATCAAACCAGTCAGAACACCTACAGACTCAACAGGAGATAGAAGAGAAGAGGAGCAGCAATTCTAGGAACACAAAAATGATCAGTTTTTGGATGGGAAGACACGTGGAGAAGCGAATCGGAGGCAACATTTGGGAAGATAGACCGCGGGGAGACGGGCTGGCTCTGGCCAGCAAAGAGCAGTGGAACACAAAATCAGGACTTTTAGAAGTCTGCTCCACTAAGAGATGTTGCCCCAGAGGCTAAGCAGGGCATGGAACCCTTGCTGGGACAGTGTGGCCTCAGGACCCGTGGGGTCACAAAAGGACCCGGGGTGCATGAGCCTGGCAGAGCTCCCAGATATCGGAGCAGGGAAACCAGCTGCAGAGATGGAGCCAGGGAAGGGGTTCTCAACTCGGGCTTACCATAAAACATGATCTGAGGCACAGTCGGGCCACTGCGCTTTGAGCAGGGACCCTACAAGTGACAGATCCAGGGAGACCTCCTCCTTTCTCCACCAGGAGAAGCGGCACGGGAGCATGCTACAGGAATCTGCTGGGTTTGGAGACTCCAAAGGGGGCCGAGCGCCAGAGACAGAAGTGCTTGGTCACGGGCTGGGTAAGCACAGAGCACAGCTGGAGACCATGGAGTCGGGCGTGATTGACTGCTTTTCTCTGAGGACACACTGAGGAGTGGGGCCCCAATCTCTCGGGTCCTCTGGGCCAGAGACTGGGAGACCACCATCTTCATTTCCTTACTCCAAAGCTGTACGGAAAGAATTCAGGGAACAAAAGCTCCTGAGAGCAAACCTGATCAGATTGCTTAGCCTGGCCCCTGGCAAGGGCAGGGCAGTCCTGCATCGGGCAAAGACATTTGAGAATCAATACAAGAGGGCCCTCCCCCAGAAGATTAGTGAGAACATCCAACCAACACCAGGTTAACTGATCAATGAGAAATGCGAAACTCCAGAGTTAGGGGAATGTACAAATAGAATTCATGGCTTTTTCCCAATGATTCTTTAGTCTTTCAAAGTTAATTTTTTTTAATATTTTTTCTTATTCTAGTTTTTTTTTAATTTTATTTTTTCAGCGTTCCAAGGTTCATTGTGTATGCCCCACACCCAGTGCTCCATGCAATAGGTGCCCTCAGTACCCACCACCAGGCTCTCCCATCCTCGCACCCCCTTCCCTCCAAGACCCTCAGTTTGTTTCTGAGTCCAAAGTCTCTCATGTTTCGTTTCTCTCCCTGAATTACCCTACTTCCCATTTCCTTTCCTTCTTCTACTGTCCTCTATATTACTCCTTATGGACCACATGTAAATGAAACTATGTGATACTTGACTTTCTCTACTTCGCTTATTTCACTCAGCATAATCTCTTCCAATCCAGTCCATGTTGATACAAAAGTTGGATATTCATCCTTTCTGATGGAAGTGTAGTATTCCATTGTATATATGTACCACATCTTCTTTATCCATTCATCTATTGAAGGGCACCTTGGCTCTTTCCACAGTGTGGAAATTGTGGCCATTGCTGCAATGAACATTGAGGTACATATGGCCCTTCTTTTCACTACATCTGTATCTTTGGGGTAAATGCCCAGTAGTGCAATTGCAGGGTCATGGGGTAGCTCTATTCTTAATTTTTTAAGGAATCTCCACACTGTTTTCCAAAGCAGCTGCACCAACGTGCATTCCCAACAACAGTGTAAGAGGGTTCCCCTTTCTCCGCAGCCTCTCCAACACTTGTTGTTTCCTGTCCTGTTAATTCTGGCCATTCTGACTGGTGCAAGGTGGTATCTCAGTGTGGTTTTCACTTGAATTTCCCTGATAGCTAGTGATGATGAACATTTTTTCATGTGCCTGAGCCATTTGTATATCTTCTATGGAGAAGTGCTTCTTCATGTCTCCTGCCCATTTTTTAATGTGTTCATCTTCTTTTTGGATGTTGAGTTTGAGTAGTTCTTTATAGATCTTGGATATCAGCCCTTTGTCTGTAGTGTCATTTGCAAATATCCTCTCCCATTCCATGTGTTACCTTTTTGTTTTGTTGACTGTTTCTTTTGCTGTGCAGAAGCTTTTGGTTTTGATGAAGTCCCAAAAGTTCATTTTCACTTTTGTTTCCTTTGCCTTTGGAGATGTGTCTTGAAAGAAGTTGTTGTGGCCAATGTCAAAGAGGTTACTCCCTATGTTCTCCTTGAGGATTTGATGGATTCCTGCCTCACGTTGAGGTCTTTCATCCATTTCGAGTTTGCCTTTGTGTGTGGTATAAGAGAATGGTCTAGCTTCATTCTTCTATACATAGCTGTCCAATTTTCCCAGCACCATTTATTGAAGAGATTGTCTTTTTTCCACTGGATATTTTTTCCTTCTTTGTCAAGGATTATTTGACCATAGATTTGTGGGTCCATATCTAGACTCTCTAATCTGTTCCATTGGCCTATGTGTCTGTTTTTGTGCCGGTACCATGTATCTTGGTTATCACAGCTTTATAATGAAGCCTGAAGTCAGGTAACGTGATGCCCCCAACTTTGTTTTTCTTCTTCAACAATTCCTTAGCGATTCAGAGTCTTTTTTGGTTCCATACAAATTTTAGGATTGTTTGTTCCAACACCTTAAAAAATGTTGGTGGAATTTTGATTGGGATGGCATTGAAAGTATAGATTGCTCTGGGCAGTATAGACATTTTAACAATGTTTATTCTTCCAATCCATGAGCATGGAATGCTCTTCCATCTTTTTGTGTCTACATCAATTTCTTTCTGAGTGTTCTGTAGTTCCTCAAGTACAAGTTTATTGGTCAGGTTTATTCCTAAGTATTTTATGGTTTTGGGTGCTATAGTAAATAGAATCGATTATTTGATTTCCCTTTCTATATTTTCATTGTTAGTGTATAAGAACGCAGCTGATTTCTGTGCATTGATTTTCTATCCTGCCACATTACCGAATTGTTGTATGAGTTCTAATAGTTTGGGGATAGAGTCTTTTGGGTTTTCCACATAGAGTATCATGTCATTGGCAAAGAGAGAGAATTTGACTTCTTCTTTGCCAAGATGAATACTTTTTATTTCTTTCTGTTGTCTGATTGCTGGTGCTAGGACTTCTAACACTATGTTGAACAGTAGTGGTGAGAGTGGGCATCCTTGTCTTGTTCTTGATCTCAGAGGGAAGGCTGTCAGTTTTTCCCCATTGAGAATGATATTCACTGTGCGTTTTTTGTAGATAGATTTTATGAGGTTGAGAAATGTTCCCTCTATCCCTATACTTTGAAGAGTTTTAATCAGGAACGGATGTTGTATTTTGTCAAAAGCCTTTTCGGCATCAATTGTGAGTACCTGTGGTTCTTCTTTCTTCTCCTATTGATTTGTTTTTTAACATTGATTGATTTGTAAGTGTTGAACCACCTTGCATCCCTGGGATAAATCCCATCTGATCATGGTGGATAATCTTTTTAATGTATTGTTGGATCCTGTTAGCAAGGATCTTGTTAAGAATCTTGGCATCCGTATTCATCATATTATATTGGTCTGAAGTTCTCCTTTTTGATGGGGTCTTTGTCTGGTTTGGGGATTAGAGTAATGCTAGCCTCATAGAAAGAGTCTGGAAGTATTCCTTCTGTTTCTATTTCCTGAAACAGCTTCAGGAAAATAGGTGCTATTTCTTCTTTGAATGTTTGGTAGAATTCCCCAGGGAATCCATCCGGTCCTGGACTCTTGTTTTTTGGGAGGTTTTTGATCACTGCTTCAATCTCGTTACTAGATATTGGTCCATTCAGATTGTCAATTTCTTCCTGTTTCAGTCTTGGAAGTTTATAGGTTTCCAGGAATGCATCCATATCTTCTAGGTTGTTAAATTTATTGGCATATAACTGTTGATAGTATTTCTGATGATTGTTTCTATTTCCTTGGTGTTGGTCGTGATCTCTCCCCTTTCATTCATAATTTTATTAATTTGGGTCTTCTCCCTTTTCTTTTGGTTTAGTTTGGCCAATGGTTTATCAATCTTATTAATTCTTTCAAAGAGCCAGCTTCCAGTATTGTTGATGCGTTCTACTGTATCTCTAGTTTCTAGTTCATTGACCTCTGCTCTAATCTTAATTATTTCCCATCTTGTGTGTGGGATTGGTTTAATTGTTGTTGATGTTCCAGTTATTTAAGGCATAATGAGAGTTGGTGTATTTGGGATTTTTCAATTTTTTTGAGTGAGGCTTGGATGGCTATGTATTCCCCCTTAGGACTGCCTTTGTTGTATCCCATAGGTTTGGATCGATGTATCTTCATTCTCACTGGTTTCCATGAAGTGTTTCAGTTTTTCTTTGATTTCCTGGTTGATCCACAGATTCTTGAGCAGGATAGTCTTTAGCTTCCAAGTGTTTGATGTTCTTCTGAACTTTTTGTGGTTGAGTTCAGTTTCACAGCATTGTGGTCAGAGAATATGCAGGGAATAATCTCAATCTTCTGGTATCAGTTGAGCCCTGATTTGTGACCTAGTATGTGGTCTATTCTTGAGAAAGTTCCATGTGCCCCCAAGAAAGTGAGTATTCTGCTGTTTTAGGATGGAATGTTCTGAATATATCTATAAGATCCATCTGGTCCAATGTGTCATTTAACGTTCTTGTTTCTTTGTTGATTTTCTGTTTAGATGATCTGTCCATTGATGAGAGTGGTGTGTTAAGATCTCCTACAATTAATGTATTCATATCAATATGACTCTTTATTTTGCTTAAAAGTTGGCTTATGTAGTTGGCTGCTTCCATTTTGGGGGCATAAATATTTACAATTGTTAGATCTTCTTGATGTATTGACCCTTTGAGAATGATGTAGTGTCCTTCTGTGTCTCTGACTACAGTCTTTAGATTAAAATCCAATTTTTCTAATATGAGAATCGCTATCCCGGCTTTCTTTTGAGATCCATTGGCATGAAACATGGTCCTCCATCCCCTCACTTTCAATCTGGAAGTGTCTTTAGATTCAAAATGTGTCCCTTGTAAACAGCATATTGATGGGTCCTGTCATTTTATCCAGTCTGCAACCCTGTGCCTTTTTATTGGAGCATTTAGGCCATTCACATTAAGAGTGATTATTGATAGGTATGTTTTTATTGACATCATGTTGCCTGTGAAGTTCATGTTTCTATCGATTACCTCTGTATATGTCTGTTCCGTGTCACTCTTGGGTTTGTTTCTCTTTTATAGAACCCCTCTTAGTGTTTCTTGTAGTGCTGGCTCGGTGGTTGCATAATCTTTTAGACCTTGGCAGTCCTGGAAGCTCTTTATCTCTCCTTCCATTCTGAAAGTCAACCATGCTGGGTACATTATCCTTGGTTGCATATTTTTGTCATGTAATTTCCTGAATATGTCTTGCCAGCCCTTTCTGGCTTGCCAGGTTTCTGTGGATAGGTCTGACGTTATTCTGATGGTCCTCCCTCTATAGGTAAGGGATCGCTTCCCCCTAGCTGCTCTTAAGACATATTCTTTGGTTTTATAATTTATGAATTTCACAATTATGTGCGTAGTGGTATTTCTGACCTCATTGATCTTGGGGCGGGTGTCCTCTCTGCCTCTAGGACATGAACATTTGTTTCATTCCCCAGATTCAGGAAATTTTCATCCATGATTTGTTCAACTATATCTTCTAGGCTTCTCTCTCTCTCAACTCCTTCAGGGATTCCAATAATTCCAATATTAGAACATTTCACGGCATCATTTATTTCCCTAATTTTATTTTCATGGGATTTTAGCTGTTTGTTCCAAGACTTCTCTTGTTCCAGCTTCCTGATCCATCTGTCTTCTAAATCACTAATACGATCTTCAGCTTCACTTACTCTAGCTGTTAGTGTATTTAAATTAGATTGCATCTCATTAATAGTCTGTCTAACCTTGGCTTTCACTTGTCATTAGAGCTTCTATCTCGAAACTAGTTTTCTTTTCCAAGTTAGCCACTGCTTGGATGATTGTTGCCCTGAATTCCATTATGTCTTATTGTTTATGTTCATTTCCAGTAATTCTGTGACAGGGGTTGCAATCTCTGGGTTTTTCTTCTGTTGCTCGTTCCTCCTCTGAGTCATTTGGGTGAAGAGTGGTTGAGGGAATGTATAGCTAAAAATACCAATCACTATCCAGAAGAATTGTTTGCTGGAAGGTTTTGGAGCAATCAGAAGTCACCATTCTCTGCTGATGCTCTTTTCTCTCTGTAGAAATCCAGAAGTGATCCAGAAGTGTGTAATCTTACATCTCAGGCTGATTTCATGGGGGTTCAGATTGTCCTGGTAGATAGTTTAGCTCACTTCAGGAGACCTTTTGAAACAGGGTCTCCTACTTCTCCGCCATATTGCTGCTCCCTCCCTCTTATTCTACTTTTTAATTTTTTCTCTTTCCTATTTTAATGTTTTTATAACTATTTTATCTTATCAATACCTTTTTAAAAAAAATCTTTTTGGGGGCATCTGGATGGCTCAGTAGTTAGCATCTGGCTTTGGCTCAGGTCATAATCCTCAAATCCAGGGATCAAGCCCTCCATTGGGCTGCCTACTTGGCAAGAAGCCTGCTTCTCCCTCTCTCACTCCCCCTGCTCGTGTTCTCTCTCTAGCTGTGTTTCTCTCTGTCAAGTAAATAAATAAAATCTTTTAAAAAAAACTTTAAATGTTCATTGTTTTAGTCATAGTCTATCTTTGTATTATATTTAAGCTTTTTTTGTATACAAATAGGTTTTTCTTTCTTTAAAACTTTGGGATACAGTTTCTTATAATAGATAAAATACACTCTAAATCTACCACATGGCTTTTTTCTAGTCTCCAGCCTTATCACAGTTTTTCCTCTTTTCTTTCTTTTTTCTTTTTTCAACCAACTTATTATTTTATCAGTTCCTTTCTTATAATATTTTTTAATTTTTTTTTAAGATTTTATTTATTTGACAGAGAGAAACACAGCCAGAGAGGGAACACAAGCAGGGGGAGTGAGAGAGGGAGAAGCAGGCTTCCCGCCGAGCAGGGAGCCCGATGTGGGACTCGATCCTGGGTCTCCCGGATCATGACCTGAACCGAAGGCAGTCGCTTAACCAACTGAGCCACCCAGGCGCCCCTAATTTTTATCTTTACAGTCATATTCTATCCCTTCATCATGTATACTCTTATTTTTATACATATATAAGTTTTTTCTTTCTTTAAAATTATGGGACACAGTTTCTTCTAACAGACCAAAATATACCCAAACTTAAGTGTGTGGCTCTCTTCTATTCACCAGTCTAATCATATATAGACAGAGAGACAGATGGATAGAGATAGAGACAGAATTTTTTCCCTTTCTTCACCCCTGGTTACAGGACTCTTCTGACTTGACTAGTGTATTTTTTCTGGAGTCATTGCTACCTTTTTAGTATTTTGTTCTCTTATTCATCTATTATTATCTGGATAAAATGACAAGGTGGAAAAATTCACTTCAAAAAAAGAACAAGAGGCAGAATGGATGGCTAGGGACCTAATCAATAGGGACATTAGTAATATGTGAGACCTAGAGTTCCAAATGACAATTAGCAAGGTGCTAGCTGGGCTTGAAAAAAGCATGGAAGATATTAGATAATCCATTTCTGGAGAAATAAAATCCCTTTCTGGACAAATAAAAGAACTAAAATCTAACCAAGTTGAAATTTTTAAAAAAAGCTATTAATGAGGTACAATCAAAAATGGAGGCTCATACTGCTTGGATAAATGAGGCAGAAGAAAGAATTAGTGACATAGAAGACCAAATGATGAAAAAGAAAGAAGGTGGAGAAAAGAGTGACAAACAACTACTGGACCACAAGGGGAGAATTCAAGAGATAAGTGACACCATAAGTTGAAACAATATTAGAATAATTGGGATTCCAGAAGAAGAGGAAAGAGAGAGGGGGTCAGAAGGTATATTGGGGCAAATTATAGCAGAGAATTTCCCTAACTTGGCAAAGGGAACAAGCATCAAAATCCAGGAGACACAGAGAACCCTCCCTCAAAATCAATAAAAAATAGATCCACACCCCATCATCTAATAGTAAAACTTACAAGTCTCAGTGACAAAGAGAAAGTCCTGAAAGCAGCTCGAGAGAAGAGGTCTGTAACATACAATGGCAGAACTATTAGATTGGCAGTAGACCTATCCACAGAGACCTAGAAGGCAAGAAAGGACTGGCATGATATAATCATAGGCACTAAATGAGAAAAATATTCAGCCACGAATACTATAGACAGATAAGCTGTCACTGAAAATAGAGAAGAAATAAAAAGCTTCCAGGACAAACAAAAACTAAGAGAATTTGCAAACACTAAACAATCTCTACAGGAAATATTGAAAGGGGTCCTCTAGGCAAAGAGAGAGCCTAAAAGTAACAGACCAGAAAAGAACAGAGACAATATACAGTACCAGTCACCTTACAGGCAATACAATGGCACAAAATTCATATTTTTCAACTATTACCCTGAATGTAAATGTGTAAATGCCCCAATCAAAAGATACAGGGTGGGGTGCCTGGGTGGCTCAGTGGTTAAGCCTCTGCTTTCAGCTCAGGTCATGATCTCAGAGTCTGGGGATCAAGCCCCACATCGGGCTCCCTGCTTGGCAGGAAGCCTGCTTCTCCCTCTCTCACTCCCTCTGCTTGTGTTCCCTCTCTGGCTGTGTTTCTCTCTGTCAAATAAATAAAATCTTAAAAAAAAAAAAAAGATACAGGGTATCAGAATGGATAAAAAATCAAGACCCATCGATATGCTGTCTGCAAGAAACTCATTTTAGACCAAAAATCACCCCCAGATTTAAAGTGAGGGGGTAAAAAAAATTTACCATACTAATGGACATCAAAAGAATGCTGGGGTGGCAATCCTAATATCAGACAAATTAGATTTTTAAGCAAAAGACTATAATAAGAGATGACGAAGGACACTATATCATACTAAAGACTCTGTCCAACAAGAAGATCTAACAATTTTAAATATCTATGCCCCTAACATGGGAGCAGCCAGTTATATAAACCAAATAACTAAATCAAAGAAACACAGTGACAATAATACAGTAATAGTAGGGGACTTTTACACCCCCCTCACTGAAATGGATAGATCATCTAAGTAAAATATCAACAAGGAAATAAAGGCTTTAAATGACACACTGGACCAGATGGACATCACAGATATATTCAGAACATTCCACCCTAAAGCAACAGAAAACATATTCTTCTCCAGTACACATGCAACATTTTCCACAATAGATTACATCCTGGGTCACAAATCAGGTCTCAACCTGTACCAAAATATTGGGATCACTCCTTGAATATTTTCAGACCACAAAGCTTTGAAACTCAAACTCAATCACAAAAGCAAAGTCAGAAAGAACTCAAATACATGGAGGCTAAAGAGCATCCTACTAAAGAATGAATGGGTCAACCAGGAAATTAAAGAAGAATTTTAAAAATTCATAGAAACAGGGGCACCTGGGTGGCTCAGTTGGTTAAGCGACTGCCTTTGGCTCAGGTCATGATCCCAGAGACCTGAGATCAAGACCCACATTGGGCTCCCTGCTCAGGAGGAAGCCTGTTTCTCCCTCTCTCACTCCCCCTGCTTGTGTTCCCTCTCTAGCTGTATTTCTGTCTGTCAAATAAATAAATAAAATCTAAAAAAAATTCATGGAAACAAATGAAAATGAAAACACAACTGTTCAAAATCTTTGGGACACAGCCAAGGCAGTCCTGAGAGGAAAGTATATAGCAATACAAGACTTTTGCATGAAACAAGAAAGATCTCACATATACAACCTAACCCTACACCTAAAGGAGGTGGAGAAAGAACAGCAAAGGAAGCCTAAATCCAGTAGAAGAAGAGAAATAATGAAGATCAGAGCAAAAATCAATGGCATAGAAACCAAAAGAACAGTAGAACAAATCAATGAAACTAAGAGCTGGTTCTTTGAAAGAATTAACAAGATTGATACACCCCTGGCCAGAGTTATCAAAAAGAAAAGAGAAAGGACTCAAATTAATAAAATCATGAATGAAAGAGGAGATATCACAACCAATACCAAAGAAATACAAACAATGATAAGAACATTATGAGCAACTATATAACAGCAAATTTGACAATCTGGAAGAAATGGATGCATTACTAGAGACATAGGAATGAACCAGGAAAAACAGAAAACTTGAACAGACCCATAACCAGTAAGGAGATTGAAGCAGTCATCAAAAATCTCCCAAAAAACAAGAGCCCAGGGCCAGATAGCTTCTCAGGGGAATTCTACCAAACATTTAAAGAATTAACAACTATACTCCTGAAATTGTTCCATAAAATAGAAATGGAAGGAAAACTTCCAAACTCATTTTATGAGGCCAGCATTACCTTGATCCCAAAACCAGACAAAGACCCCATCAAAAAGGAGAATTACAGACCAATATCCCGGATAAACAGGGAGGCAAAAATTCTTACCAAAATACTAGCCAATAGGATCCAACAGTATATTTAAAAGATTATTCACTACAACCAAGTGGGATTTATTCCTGGGCTGTCAGGTTGGTTCAACATCCACATATCAATCAATGTGATACAATACATTAATAAAAGAAAGAACAAGAACATATTATCCTCTTAAATAGATGTTGAAAAGCATTTGACAAAGTTAAGCATTCTTTCTTGATCAGAACTCTTTTTTTTTTTTTT
>PITA01000779.1:0-31472 GCA_004023965.1 Spilogale gracilis | reverse complement strand
GAAAAACTGAGAGCCTTTCCCCTATGGTCAGGAACATGGCAGGGCTGTCCACTATCACCACTGCTCTTCAACATAGTACTAGAAGTCCTAGCCTCAGCAATCAGGCAACAAAAAGAAATAAAAGGCATCTGAATTGGCAAAGAAGTGAAACTCTCACTCTTTGCAAATGATAGAGTACTTTATGTGGAAAACTCAAAAGACTCCACTCCAAAACTATTAGAATTCATATAGGAATTCAGTAAAGTGTCAGGACATAAAATTAATGAATAGAAATCCGTTGCACTTCTATACACCAACAGCAAGACAGAAGAAAAAGAAATTAAGGAGTTGATCCCATTTATAATTGCACCAAAAATCACAAGATAACTAGGGATAAACCTAACCAAAGAGGCAAAGAATCTATACTCAGAAAACTGTAAAGTACTCATGAAAGAAATTGAGGAAGACACAAAGAAAATGGAAAGAACGTTCCATGCCCATGGACTAGAAGAACAAATATTGTGAAAATGTCTATGTTACCTAGAGCAATCTATACATTTAATGCAATCCTTATCAAAATACCATCAATTTATTTCAATGAAATGGAACAAATAATCCTAAAATTTGTATGGAACCAGAAAAGACCCTGAATAGCCAGAGGAATGTTGAAAAGGAAAAGCAAAATTGGCAGCATCATAATTCCAGACATCAAGCTGTATTACAAAGCTGTAATGATCAAGACAGGGTGGTACTGGCACAAAAACAGACAAACAGATCAATGGAACAGAATAGAGAGCCCAGATATGGACTGTCAACTCATCTTCAACAAAGCAGGAAAGAGTGTCCAATGGAAAAAAGACAATCTTTTCAACAAATGGTGTTGGGAAAATTGGACAGCCACATGCAGAAGAATGAAATTGGACCATTTACTTACACCACACAAAAAAATAGACTGAAATGGATGAAAGACCTCAATGTGAAACAGGAATCCATCCAAATCCTAGAGGAGAACACAGGCAGCAACCTCTTCAACCTCAGCTGCAGCAACTTCTTCCTAGAAACACCTCA
The DNA here is from genome assembly GCA_004023965.1 of Spilogale gracilis. Lineage (NCBI taxonomy): Eukaryota > Metazoa > Chordata > Mammalia > Carnivora > Mephitidae > Spilogale > Spilogale gracilis. Next base: position 30,425 of record PITA01000779.1, on the reverse strand, counting down.
AAAGGCAAGAGAAGCAAGGGAAAAAATGAACTATTGGGATTTCATCAAGATCAAAAGCTTTTGCACAGCAAAAGAAACAGTCAACAAAATCAAAAGACAACCGACAGAATGGAAGAAGATATTTGCAAATGACATATCAGATAAAGGGCTAGTATCCAACATGTATGAAGAACTTATCAAATTCAACACCCAAAAAACTAATAATTCAATCAAGAAATGGGCAAAAGACATGAACAGACATTTCTCCAAAGAAGACATCCAAATGGCCAACAGACACATGAAAAAGTGCTCAACATCCCTCAGCATCAGGGAAATACAAATCAAAACCACAGTGAGATACCACCTTGCACCAGTCAGAATGGCTAAAATTAACAAGTCAGGAAATGACAGATGCTGGCGAGGATGCAAGGAAAGGGGAACACTCCTACACTGTTGGTGGGAATGCAAGCTGGTGAGCCACTGTAGAAAATAGTATGGGGATTCCTCAAAAAGTTGGAAATAGAGCTACCCGACCACCCAGCAATCGCACTACTGGGTATTTACCCTAAAGATACAAACGTAGTGGTCTGAAGGGACACATGCACCTGACAGCAATGTCCACAATAGCCAAACTATGGAAAGAACCTAGATGTCCATCAGTGGATTAATGAATAAAAATGATGTAGTCTATATATACAATGGAATACTATGCAGCCATCCAAAAGAATGAAATCCTGCCATTTGCAACAACGTGGGTGGAACTGGAGGATATTATGCTGAGCAAAATATGTCAATCATAGAAAGGTAATTGTCATATGATCTCTCTGATAGGAGGAATTTGAGAGGCAGGGTCAGAGGTCATATGGGGTAGGGAGGGGAAAAAAATGAAACAAGATGAGACTAGGGAGGGAGACAAACCATAAGATACTCTTAATGTCAGGGAACAAACTGAGGGTTGCTGGGGGGGTGGGGAGGATGGATAGGGTGGCTGGGTTATGTGGAAAAAATTAAAATAAAATGTTAAACATAAAAATAAAAAAATTTTAAGACATTTTTAAAAAGAAGATATGGGATATATACAATGGAATACAATGCAGGCTTCAAAAAGAAAGAAATCCTGACATTTGCAACAACGTGGATGGAACTGGAGGATAGTATGCTGAGTGAAATAAGTCAATTAGAGAAAGACAATGTCATATGATCTCTCTGATAGGAGGAATTTGAGAGGCAGGGCAAGGGGTCGTGGGGTGTAAGGAGGGAAAAAAACGAAACAAGATGAGATCAGGGTGGGAGACAAACCGTAAGAGACTCTTAATCTCAGGAAACAAACTGAGGGTTGCTGGGGAGGGGACACAGATAGGGTGGTTTGGTTTTGGAAAAAATAAAAATTAATAATTTTTTTAAAAAAAGAAATTGTTAGGCAGAGATGGTAAAGAACACATTCCATCTGGCAGAAATAGCATGTCCAATAACATGGAGATGGGAAAGTGTAAGTAAATGCCCAAGGAACAGAGGTGTGGAATGTGCGATATATGCGGCTGGAAAGGATACCAGCAGCATCCATAGATATAAAGAATATGAGATCTTGACTGCCTTGAAGGGTATTTTGGTTAAAATCAATAGTCTGTGGAATTTGTAATAATCTCTCCAGAGGCTAGGAGAGGAAATGGGAGCCTGTTCTAACACTAGGGCTCTGGGGCAGAAGTCACCAAAGGTAATCTATTGCTATCAGAGTTCTAGTTTAGGCTTATTAGCCTAATGGCTGTGTGTGGAGGGATTGAAGGGACCAGGCCTCAAGACAAAGTATCAACAGAGAATCATTGCAACAGTTGGCCCAGTGAGAAACAGGGAAGGGACTTACTTAATCAAGATGATGGACCCACTGGATCCTGGGCCCCCCAGTCTCCCACATATGATATATTAGAACTATCATGCTAATCTAACCATAGTGAAGCCAAAGACTCAGAGCAGCTTCACACCCTAAGACACATGTCAACTAGAAATCAAAAATTAATTTCAAAATAACTTGAGTTCTTTCTTGCATTTCTCAGACACTTTTGCATGACCTCCATTCATACCCTGGCACCTTGAGGGCTATGGCACTCAAAGAAATTCTCTTTCCTCTCTCATCTACTTCACTCATGCCCCAAGCTGCTCTCACATGTCCCCCTCCCCACCCCTCCTAAACTACCTGGGAAACTTTTCCATCACTAGGTCCTGGGCTTCCCATGCTTCTTCTTTCTCTACTTCCTCTCAGTCTCCAGCTCTCTCTCTCCATCTCCTAGTCTCCATTTTCTGCCCCTCTAAACTCCAAGGAACTAGTTTCCTCATTGTATAGGGGAGCACAAGAAGTAGGCAGTGCAAAGCCAAAACAACCCTTCCCCCATACACACACAAACAAAGTTTATCCCATACACAAAAAGATACCCTAGAGAGTCCGGTAGTCCACTGTCTCCACCTCTCCTCTCCCTGCTTTTTTTTCCATCTTTTTCTGGAATAATTTCAAAATTCAGACCTCACACCAGCAGCATTGCCTCACCTGGGAGCTAGTCAAAAATGCATGCGTGAGCCCTAGTTCAAACTACTGAATTCCAGTCTTGGGGGAAAGGGCTCAGGAAACTCTTTTAATGTGCCTGTCAAGGGACTCTAATTATAAATTTGAAGAACCACTGGCCTAACAAATTTGAAAGTCATTAATCTCTTGTACCTACAGAAGTGCTGCCCAGGGAACTTGACTATATCTACCTGCTCCTTTGAATAAATCTTGGGACTAGGTAATGAGAAGTATCCTAGACAGAGATGTGGCCGTATTCACACTTAATCCTCCCTCCCTACAAGAGTCTTGGCTAGGGCAATGTTTCATGACCTCTTGTACCTCATGGCTAATGAGAAAAATAAGAGGATTTGGAGGAACATGAATAAACACAAGGTGATCTTCCCCAGAGGTGCCCTGCTGTGGGGAGGACAGCATACCTGGGAATAAGCAGTCACAAGATTTCCCTGTCTGCCTTGAAGGAAGCAAATGTGAGACCATCTCCTAACACCCAAATGTTGGGTTCTGTCTCACCCATACTGAGGCCCTGAAACAGCAGGTGGAAGCCTAAGTGTTGCCACAGTCTTGCAGGTGGCCCATTCTGCCATATAAGAAGCACATTAGAGGGATGAGCCTAACCCGTATCACTTTCTGCTTCTAAATCCAGCCCTAGGAGATCAGATCTGTATTTGGTTACTTAATCCTGTTACATGTTATCTACTAGTCTGGTCTCCCTTAGTCCGATCAGAGACACTGCTTATCAACAGCAGAATTGGAATGAGCTTTCAAGGTAGTAATGACGTCCAATATTGTTTTCCTGACTAAACCATGGCCTTTGGTTCTCCTGCCCGTTAGCAGACTGCCTGCTGCAGTACTTATTCTGGTAAGAACACAAACAGGACACACTTCTTAATCATTTGTGCATGTGTATGAGTCCAGCATAGAAATTATAGTTGTGGTCCATTTTATCACAAATCTGCTCCTGGGTATCGGGCAGTCCCGCTCAGAAAAGTCTATTTGATGGGTCTGTATTTATACTCACTTCCTCATCAAGGTATCAATTTCAAACCACTTCTCTCTATCTCTGTGATTTCTTCTTCCCCTCTTCCTTCTCTTCTTTCCCTCAGTTATTCTCCCCATCTATTTTTTCTTGCTTTCATGTTTTTCCCATGAAGGAAAAAAGTGCACTACATTAGCTGATGTGCACTGGAAAGAGCACCAAAGTTGGAATCCAGCTCCCTAGATTGAAATGTCAACTCTCGAATGATATATCTATAAGATGTAGATAATAATGCTTTTTTTCAGAGTTCATAAATAATTACTAAATAACTACTATGCCCTGAGCACTGTGCTAGCTTTGGGGATATATTAGTGATCACTAATAATTACATGCTAGCAATTGTGAGAGGTACTCTGGAAGATGATACAGAGTGCCATCACGGCATCTGGCATAATGTTTCATCTTTCACAGGAGGGTCTTAGAGTAGCCACAAGTATATGACAGAACACTGTGAACTATAAAATCATATGAAAATGTAAATTATAATAATTTATATATTGATCTAGTCTCTCTCTCTTTTTCTCATTCCTTTTCCTTCTCTTATTGCTTTGCTCGGTTCTCAAGCAAGGATTACCATCTATAGATTCAATGCAAGGTACCCAAACCAATACAGTAACTTGTATCCAAACCCACCTATAAATTCAATGCAATCCCTATCAAAATTCCAATTGCATTTTTTAAAGAAATAGAAAAAAATATTCTTAAGTATGTATGTAACTTGTAACTTGTATGTGACTTATAAAAGACCCAAAGTATCTAAAGCAATCTTGAGAAAGAAGAATAAATCTGGAGGTATCACACTTCCTGATTTCAAACTATACCTCAAAGCTATAGTGAGTCATCAAAATCATATGGTTCTAGCATAAAATCAGACATATAGACTGATGAAAGAGAATTGAGACCCCAGAGATAAATCCATGCATATACAACCAATGAATATTTACAAGGGAGCCAAGAATACTCAATGTGGAAAAGATAGTCTCTTCAAAAAATGGCCCTAGGAAAACCAGATAATCACATTCAAAAGAAGGAAACTAGACCCATATTTTCCTCCACTGACAAAAATCAGCTCAAAATGGATTAAAGACTTAAATGTAAAACCTGAGACTATGAAACTCCTAGAAGAAAATATTAAAAAATTCCCTGACATTGGTTTCAGCAATTTTTTTTGCATATGATGCATAAAACACAAGTAATAAAAGCAAAAATAAACAAATAGGATTACATCAAACTGAAAAGCTTCTGCAGAGCAAAAGAAATGGTTGATCAACATAATGAAAAGGCAATCTACAGAATGGTAGAAAATAATTACAAATCACATATCTAATAAGGGGATTAATATCCAAAATATATAAGGAACTCCTACAACTCAATGGCAAAAATATTAATAATAATCATCCAACTTTTAAATGGGCAAAGGACCAGAATAGACCATTTCCCAAAGAAGACATACAGATGGATATTGGGTACATGAAAAGGTGCTCAACCTCAGTCATCATCTGGGAAATGCAAATTAAAACCACAGTGAGGTTCATACCTATTAGAATGGCTATCATCAAAAAGAAATAACAAGTGTTGGCAAAAATGTGGAGAAAGGGGAATGCATTGTTGGTGGAACATAAACTAGTATAGCCACTATGGAAAAAGCCTAAAGTTTCCTCAAAAAACTATGAATAGAACCACCATATGATCCAGGCATCCCACTTCTGGGTATATATCTGAAGGAAATGAAATCACTATTTCAAAGAGATATCTGCACTCTCATGTTCTTTGCAGCATAACTTACAATAACCAAGATATGGAAACAACCTAAGGGTCCACTGATGGATGAATAAAGAAAATATAGCATTATATACAATGGAATATTATTCAGCCATTAGAAGAAATTCCTGTCATTTGTAACAACATGGCTGACACTTGAGGGCTTTGTGCTAAGTGAAATCAGTCAGACAGAGAAAGACAAATACAGTCTGATCTCACTTATAGGTGAAATCCAGAAAAGTCAAACTCATAGAAATAGAGGTTAGAATGAGGGTTGTCAGTGCTCAGGAGTGGAAGGGGGAAGTTAGAGGAAATGGGGAGATGTTTGTCAAAGGGTAAAAAATTCCAGTTATAAGATGAATAAGTCCTGAGGATCTCATGTACAGCTGGGGAGCTATAATTAACAGTACTGTACTGTATACTTGAAGGTTGGTAAGAGAGTAGATCTCAAAAGCTCTCAACACACACACACACACACACACACACAAAGACAACTATGTGAAGTGACAGATATGTTCACTAACCTTATTGTGGTGACTAGTTCACAATATATATGTATATCAAGTCATCACATCATATACCTTAAACTTACACAATGTTATATGTCAATTATATGCCAAAGCTGGTAGAAAATAAGATAAAATAAATAGAACCACTAGATCTTTATATAATCAGAAAAATACTTAATAAATATTTAGGGAGAATGGGATGGAATACAGGATTTGGAAATAAAGATGAATCTTCAAGAATTTCTTAAAGAAGATAAGCATTTATTCAACATTTATTGACTATCCATACCAGCCAGATGCAGTGTCAGGCACTGAAGATACAATGAAAAAAGACATGTGCCCTGCTAGGTATTTACCCCAATACTACTACCCATCCAATGTAGTGATCCAAAACAACAACTGTACCCCAATGTTCATAGCAGTAGTGTCCACAATAGCCAAACTATGGAAAGAACCCAGATGTTCATAGACAGATAAATGAATAAAGAAGATGTGGTATATATATATATACTATAGAGTATTACTCAGCCATCAGAAAGGATGAACTCTTACCATTTACAATGATGTGAATGGAACTGAAGGGTATTATTCTAGCAAAATAAGTCAATCAGAGAAGAAGTGTCATATTCTTCAGTTATATAAGGAATATTAGAAATAGCACAAAGGATTGTAGAAGGGAGGGAAAGCAGAATGGGAACACAGAGGGGGAAAAACAGAGAGACCCTTAACTATGGGAAAGAAACCAAGGGTTGCTGCAGTGGGGTGGGTGGATGGGGTAATGGGTGATGGGTATTAAGGAGGGCACACGATGTGACGAGCACTGGATGTTATATGCAACTGATGAATGACTGAACCCTACATCTGAAACTAATGATGTTCTATATGTTGGCTAATTGAATTTAAATACTAAAAAAAGACATGTACCTACCCTCAGAGAGTTCACATCTGGAGGGGAGACAGCTAAGCACATAGCACACTGTGACAAGTGCTTTGACATGGGAAGGACAGAGGGGAGTATAGACAAGAGGCTCCTAAACCAGCTTGGGAAGCTTTGCAGAGGAGATAAGGTCTGAGCTAGGTCCAGAAGGACAGGTAGGATTACCTAGCTGGTTAAACTGAGAGAAATCTGTATCACCTCAAAGCAAACATAAAAATAGCTACGAAGCAGGAAAAATCTTTAAAGAAATATAGGGAGCACATTATACAGAGAGAATACAGGGAAATATAAGGGAGAGCATTTCAAATATTCCAAGGTCCCAAAAGTCTTCTCTCCTTCAAAAAGCCACAGAGGGAGAACACAAGATGGCAGTGGTGTGATGGTATTGCACAAAGCAAGGAGGCCTTGAAGCATCTGACAGAAACTGCAAATTTAAGACAAGTTGATAAGACATGGGTGCTAACTTGCCCTTTGGGGTGCGGGCTGGGGAGAGCAAAGTGACACAACCTTCGTGAGGGACAAGGCAGCACTATGTATTGAAAGACTCAAAAATGTCCATGGTTTCTGACCTAGTAATTCAACCTTTAGAAATGGATCCTAAGTGAAGATTTTCATACAACGATGTTTTTAATGGCATTATTTTCTAATGCTGAGGAACTGGAAACAAGCCAAGTAATGTTTAGATGAACTGCGGCAGAATAAAATAGCAGATGGCAATTATAATTGTGCTCTTAAACAGCACTTAATGATAAGGAAAATACTCAGGATATAATTTCAAGTGCAAAAAATAGGAAACAAAACTGCATGTATAGCATGATTCATTTTATAAAAATGTATCTACATATATATGTATATGTGTTTATGCAAAGAAAAAAGACTGGAAGGAAAAATAACAAAACATCAGCTTTGGGGTATTACTGGCGCTTTTTATTTTATTCTTTACTCTTTTCTTTGTATTCCAAATTTTTATCCTATGTATGCCCTGCTGTTATCAGAGAAAATAACAGATGTTACAAAAGAAAATGGTAACAAAGGCTATCTCTAGAAAATGAGGTTAAAGCTGACTTTTTTAATGTCTTCATGCTATCCAAAATATTTTCCCAAAATTTCATGCTATGACTAGTTATGACTCTTTAAAAGAAATCATTGAAGAGCTGTTTTTACTAGGAACCCAGAATGCTTAGGGAACAAGCTGCTATTTTAAGAGATTAGTGATTAACTCACCTGCTGAGAACAGGTGTCAGCTTAGCAGAGAATGACATGGTCGTTCCCTCCCCTACTCCAAGCACCAGAGGACCTCCTACTGCCCCTCCACATTTTCTGCCCCATGCATCTACCTTTGAGAATGGGAAGTCAGCAGGGCTTTTGACCTTGATCTGTAATCTGCAAGTCTAACTTTCTTACACTTTTTCTCTATAACCTGGCATTTAGAGGGTTTGCAGGTGGCAGGGCAAGGCCGCCCATTAAGCCTACCAGATACTGCTGGAGTTCTGGGAGGGGATAGTCCATAGAAAGGGGATCTTCTAAAGTAAGTACTTGAATCCCTTTGTGTAAAGATCTCTTCTGCTCACTGTTCTTCATTTTTGCACCCCATTAACTAACAACAATTTCTCAGCAAACCCACCCCTGGCTACACTCAGTGTCATTCTCCTGCGGTCTTTATCAGCTGCAAACATCGCACTAAATTTCCCAAACAGCAGGCTTACACCTTCCATGCTCTACTTGCCCCAAACATAGCCTTTTAAAACACTTTTGCTTGTCTTTGGTCTTTTTTTTTTTTTTTTTTTTTTTAACCACGAACTTTGGCTTGTTCTAAGCTTTAGCCTTCCTGACACTGTTCTCACAGGTATGATAGGTCTGGGCCAGACATTAGTTCCCACTGCACCCCATCTCCATAGGATTATGTTCACCTTAGTGTCTAAAAATGTTGACTATATTTTATTTCTGATTCTATACCTGATCTATAATGTACAGATCTCAAAGCCTAGGGACACAGCTTCTATCCTGTTTACTGGATGCTTCTACCTGAAATATCTCTATTTTCATATTTCTTTTGTGCTATGTGATAACTGGTTTCATGGTTTTATTTCTCCCCACTCCTGCCAATTTTGGGTGGAATCTCTCAATTAGGTAGGTGTTTCCTGTCAAACAAGTCTTCCCAGCCTTTACAGTACGCTCAGTCATCTCTGCCAGAAGGGCTGGTATTAAAAGCCACAATCTAAAAACCAAAGCCTGCTAGTTAACAGTGGGAGTAGCCAATACTTCAATTTTCATTCCTCGCTATTCTTCACAAGTGGCAACCTTTAAAATGGAGGGTGACATGTTTATAGCTTCTGCCCACCCCTCCTCTTAGCCTTCCATGTATTTTATAAGGGCTTTCAAAGCCAGTAAATATATGTATATATGTGGCAGGGTTCTACTGCCAGCACTCCTTCATATATAAATCTATAGGTGTGACTATTGATCAATAGTACTGATACATATACGGGTGGGTGTCAGCCACATCCTGCTTGCCTGTGTGCTCCAGCCTGACAATTTGCTCCTGCTCCCTGTGTCAGCTCACGGGATTCCCCTGAAGGGAGTTAGTCACCAACTCCATGACTCACCTCTTCCTCACTGGGCGGGAACTGCCTTGTGGGCTCCTACCCCTGCCAGCGCCTGCCACTGCTTTGCTCTCTTGCCATTGATGAACGTGGAGCTGATAGGCAGAGCACAAAGCTGCACATTTGGCCACAGATCTCCTTTGCAGAGTTGGGGGAGACCCAACCAAGTCTTTCACCCTACCTACAAGCAGATAAAGCCCACTAGGCAGGAAGCTAAGCATAGCGTGCCCTGCAACAATTCTCTTGGCTTTCAGACTTTCTGTGTTCTCTGTGGCCCTCCCTGCTAAAATGTGCTTGTTCACCAGTGCATTCCCTAGGAAATCCTTTCATAGTTCCCTCAAGAAAACAGCTCTTATTGGGACACCTGGGTGGCTCAGTCGGTTGGGTGTCTGCCTTCAGCTCAGGTCAAGATACTGAGGAGACTGCTCCCTCTGTCTGCCACTCCCCCCTGCTTGAGCTCTCTCTCTTGCTCTCTCTCTCTGACAAATAAGTAAGTAGAATCTTTTTTTTAAAAAAAAAGGAAAGAAAAGAAAATAGCTCTTATTGTATGTCAACTCTACTTCATAATTAAAAAACAAAGAAAACAGCTCTTAAATCAGCTTAATCAGAGCAAATAAACTCTTTCTCCCTGTTGATAATTCTTAACTCAAGCAAGTTCTCAACTTCAAATAGGAAGTTTAAGTTTAAGTTTAAACTCCTTCAGTTTAAGAAGGAGCAAACTGTAAACAGAGGGGCAGCTTACATACACAATTATCACAATTATCCTCATATACCCTCCTGCCCATGCCCATTTGCTGGTCTCCCAGAACCAGGCACTCCACAGAGGTTTCTGAAATGCTCCCATCCTCACCTAATCTGGGTCTGACTTATCCTTCAAGAGCCTCAAGCCTCATCTCTGCAGCTACAAAACTGTTGCTACAGAAGAGACCACCGAGATCATCTCATCAGTCTCATCTTTTATCTGTAGCAGGGACAAATTTTCACTCACCCACTCAGATGTGGAAAAGGTGATGTTATTATGCTATAACTGAACTTAGTGCTTTCGTGCTCATTTCTGCTTCATCTTGCCAACACAGGGTAATTCAGTCACCTTCAGGTTTTTCCCTCTTGGCTCCTTTTGGGTTAATACTCAACCAGTTCTGGATTCTCTCTCTGTTCTCATCCTCCAACACCCACACACAATCTCAGGTCAGGTGGGGTGTGAGGTACAGTTTAGATTCCATCCTGGCAACTGGAATGAGGAAATGGAGTGTCACAATGCTCTCTCCATGCTAATATCTGCCTAGACAGCCAGCTTCTTGCCTGATCCTTATTGCCACACGTTCATGTCCACTGCTGCTGTCAGGGGTCCTTCAAAGCCTCCAAAGTCAATGGGCTGCATTCTCCTTACCTAGGCATACAAGATTTAGCAAATAAAAATATAGCAGACAGGTTAAACTTGAAGTTCAGGTAGATAACAAATGATTTGGGGAGGGATCCTAACCAGCCATCAGCCCTCTCTCAGTACCTTCTCATAAAAAAGAAGTGGAGGGACGAAGACGACCAGGGCTCCCCTATGGAGGCAGGCCTTGACACAGTTCATCCCTCCCTATATAGGTGGAAAGAGAAGCTAGAGAGAAAGCCACCCCTACATATATTATATTCACACTATGACCTCCTCTAGGAAGCAAGAGCACACACCCTGGAATCCAGCCAGATTAGAAGTTCCTCTTCATGTTTAATAGAGTTTCAGTTTGGGATGATGAAAAAGTGTGGGAGATGAATAGTAGTAATGATTACACAACCATGCAAATGCACTTAAAGCTGCTGAATGAAACACTTAAAAAGGCAAAACTTTATGTTGTACATATTTTTACAATTATTTTTAGAAGTCCCTCTTCACGGTGAGAAGGGAAGTAGGAAAAAAGACAAACACGCCTTCCCAAATCATGGATTAAAAAGTAGAGATGCATTCACCTCCTCTGCCTCCTAGCAGTGCCCTCCTCGATGCTTTGGATTACTCCTCAGCTGGAGGTAAGATTGCTACCCCCAGTCTGACCTCATCCATAACAACTGCTGTTGGAAGAGAATCAGCTGCTGCCAGGAGCCCTCCTAGAAACGGAGACAGTCCCTCCTCCAAGTCCCAGCAATCCTCTCCTCACACTTCATTGGCTCAGATTAGGTATCATGCCCATTTTTACCCAATCTCTGACAAAGGGGAGGAGAGTCCTGTTAGCACAAACAGGCCCAGACTTGGAAATGAGCAGAGATCAAGCTTCCCTTGAGCCTCTGGTTGTAGGAGAGTAGTTGAGGAGAGATGGGTTCCTACCCAACAACAGGCCTGTTGGGAATGGGACAGGGAAAGCAGATAGACAATCCAGCTTCTGCAACATGTGGACTGGGTAGAGTGGAATTGCACTGTCTGGTACTTACTTGGGTTTTCCCAAAACCTCAAGAGGCAAGAAGCTGAGTCAAAAACCTGGTATTCTATTCTGTGACATCTTCCATGCCTGTCCCTCCCCCCCAAATAAAAGTCCTGAGGAAATTTTATTCAGGCAGTTAGTGTGAGCTCTACATGGCTGGATCCTCAGGCACTCTAGCCCTGCTCATTGAACCTCAACCCTACCCCTGCCACCATAGAGCCTATCTTCCTCAGGGATCCCTGGTGTTCTCTAATGACACTCCTTACCAGACTGATGCTGTCTATGTCCCCAAACAGAAACACTTGTTACACCAGTGTGGCTAGTAAAAGAAATTGTGTAAACACACAGTTGGATTGATTAGATAGTCACTAAACATGTGGAATGAGGCATGAGACAAAATTACGTGGATTTGGGGGAGACTTAAAATGAATGTAGGAAACCCAACCCACTAAAAAGCAGTAGAATAAATTGAAAATGAAAGGAGAATTCAGCATATAGTGTTTTTTCAGGTTTGGGGGCCAAGACTAAAGAATTTTTATAAGAAGTTTTGAAAAGCTGGGGGGGGGGCAAGATGGCAGAGAAGTAGGAGACCCTGTTTCAAAGGGTCCCCTGAAGTGAGTAAAATATCTACCAGAACACTGTGAACACCCATGAAATCAGCCTGAGATGTAAGACTACACACTTCTGGATATCTATGGGGGCAGGAGAGCATCAGTGGAGAGGTAAAGCAGAACAGGAGCACTAGGACTGATTTCAGAGAACAAACAGGAGGGGGAGGGAGCCACCAAAAGTGACCCATTGTAAAGTAATATCCCAGTACGAAAGTACCCTGTGATTGGGGAGCAGCATCAAATTGTAGTCTGGTTAAAAGCACTCAAAAACAAAGGGTCTTAAGAGGCAACCAGGGGAAGCTGATGGCCACTGGCAGGGACATAAAACTGTGGCCCCTGGCCAGCAGTAGAAAGCGCTCCCTGGCGCTGGAGGGAACCCAGCAAGAAGTCCCTGAAACTGCGCTTGGACCACTGCTTGGTCTAGGTGCACGCAATCTGGTACAGAGGTCACTTTTCCTGCAGCCTTCCACATGACATGCGGGACTGCAGGGTACTAGTGCTCCCAGTGTGGGTGTGGGCTCCAGAGAGCATCTGGACAGCAACAAGCTCGCACAAACCTATATCACCCGCAGTTTCCATGACACGGGAGTAAAGTGACAAGCAGGGGGTTTCAGCCGCCATTCTGGCTAGCAACTAGGGGTACACTCCAGGGGAGAGTATAGAGTGAGAGTCTGTGTGCCCACACCATCCAGAGGGGAGCTAACAGAGGCTTCTCTTTGAGATGAATGTCTGGGTGCTGACAGCTTATTTTGCCCTGACTTTCCAAAACCTGCAAAAAACCACAAAAGAACAAAAATCCTCCAGAGAGCAAAAGCCTGAAAACCCAGTTTCTATAGAGCCCAGCCCCTTAATAAGGGGCAGGGGAACTCAGTCTAAGCAACATAGACTGAAAAACAATGTGGCAGACCCCCTCCCCCAGAAGGCAACCCAGAAGAACAAGAGGACGACACCAAAGGGTCTCCATAAAACTGTAAAACCCCAACATCAGGGGAAAAACAATATATTAAGTTCCTGGTACTACCTCAAAACCTGTATATTTTATAGATACAGCTTTTCATTTTATTTTCTTTTTAACTTCTTATTTTTAGTTTTCATTTTAAATTTTAAATTCATTCTCATGATTTTTGTTTTTATTTTTAACTCACTTATTATTACAATGTGTTATTTAATATAACATCCCATAATAACTTTTTACCTTGAACTTTTTTCATACACATATCTGTGTTTGTTTGTTTGTTTCTTTTTTTCTTTTTATTCTTTTAAATATACATATAGATATAAGCTTCAAGGTAATCCTTCCTTCCTATTTAATACTACCCCTATATTTAAACCAGTTTTAATTTCCCCATATCTCTAGAAAGTGGAGTCCTCTAACAATAACAAGATACACCCAAGAGGAACTGAAATACTTTACTTGCCCACAACAAGGGTTTGTACTCATCTTCCCATCCTATTCTTCTCTCAGTGTTTTGTGTATTTGTTTTTGTCTTTGTAGTATACAAATACTGTTCTTGCGGGTCGATAGGGTTGGGTTTTGCTTTTTGATTTTTTTCCCATTTCTTTTATTTTGATGGTCTTTTTGTTTATTCTTTTTTGGTATTTGTTTTGTTTTGTTTTAAGATTTTACTTATTTACTTATTTGAGAGAGAGCATGAGAAAGGAGAAGGTCAGAGGGAGAAGTAGACTCCCGTGGAGCTGGGAGCCCTATGTGGAACTGGATTCCAGGACTCCAGGATCATGACCTGAGCAGAAGGCAGTGGCTTAACCAACTGAGCCACTCAGCCACAAAAAGCCCCTCTCTTTGTTTTTGTGCCATATAAATCCTATCATCGTGGCCCATTTCAGCCAGGTTTTTTCTTGCTGCTTTTATCTTTTGCTCTCTCTTTTTTCTTTCTTCTTCTTTTTCAGTGGTGACTTCTGATTGCTCCAAAACCTTCCAACGAGCAACTCACCTGGATAGTGGTTGATATATTCAGCTATACATCCCCTCAACCACCCCACACCAAAATGACTCAGACAAAGAACACCCAACAGAAGAAAAACTCAGAGTCTGCCACCCCTGTCACAGAACTACTGGATATGAAGCAAACAATATGAAAGAAATGGAATTCAGGGTAGCAATCATCCAAGCAAGGAATAGAGGGAACATTCCTCAACCTCATAAAATCTATCTACGAAAAACCCACAGTGAATATCATTTTCAGTGGGGAAAAACTGACAGCCTTTCCATTGAGATCAGGAATAAGACAAGGATGCCCACTCTTGCCATTATTATTCAAGACAGTGTTAGAAGTCCTAGCAACAGCAATCAGACAACAGAAAGAAATAAAAGGTATTCAAATTGGTAAAGAAGAAGTCAAACTCTCTCTCTTTGCAGATGACATGATACTTCATATGGAAAACCCAAAGACTTTACCCCCAAACTACTAGAACTCATACAACAATTCAGTAATGTGGCAGGATACAAAATCAATGCACGGAAATCAGTTGCGTTCTTATACACTAACAATGAAAATATAGAAAGGGAAATCAGAAGAATTGATTCTATTTACTACAGCACCAAAAACCATTAGATACTTAGGAATAAACCTAACCAAAGAAGTTAAGGTTCTGTACTCAAGGAACTACAGAAGACACAAAAAGATGGAAGAGCATCCCATGCTCATGGATCGGAAGAATAAACATTGTTAAAATGTCTATACTGCCCAAAGCAATCTATACTTTCAATGTCATCCCGATCAAAATTCCAAAGCTGCTTTGGAAAACAGTATGAAGATTCCTTAAAAAATTAAAATTAGAGCTACCCTATGACCCTGCAATTGCACTACTGGGTATTTACCCCAAAGATACAGATGTAGTGAAAAGAAGGACCGTACATACCCTAATGTTCACTGCAGCAATGACCACAATCGCCAAACCATGGAAAGAGCCAAGGTGCCCTTCAATAGACTAATGAATAAAGAAGATATGGTCCATATATACAATGGAATATTACGCCTCCATCAGAAAGGATGAATACCCAACTTTTGTAGCAACAAGGACTAGATTTCACTCATGCTGAGTGAAATGAGCCAAGCAGAGAAAGTCAAGTATTATATGGTTTCACTTACTTGTGGAGCATAAGGAGTAATACGGAGGACAGTAGGAGAAGGAAACGGGAAGTGGGGTAAATCAGAGAGGGAGATGAAACATGAGAGACTTTGGACTCAGAAACCAACTGAGATTCTTGAAGGGGAGGGCTGGGGGGATGGGAAAGCCTGGTGGTGGGTACTGAGGGCACGTATTGCATGAGGCACTGGGTGTGGGGCATAACCAATGATCTTGGAACACTGGAAAAATAAATTAAAATATTTTAAAAAAGAAAAACCAGAGAAAATTATACAAACTCCTCTAATCCAACAGAGATTCTTTCTAAAATAAGAAGTGAAAATGGTGGTTTCCCTGGGGGAAGGATGGAAACCTTCTAATATATTTGAGTATAAGTTTACAGGTGCAGGAATGGAAGGGGGTCTGGAAAAGATAGTTAAAAATCGACATGCTGTGCAACAAACAAAACAGATGTGAAGGTACATTTGTCTGAGGACTTTGCACCTGACCCCCTCCAGTAAATATGCCATACATTATTTGAATACTTTTTGATGTTTAAAAATCCATAATTTTCAGAAAGTGTGTCTGTGACATGGTAATGTGTACTTACTTGTTTGATAAAGTGTGTTAATCACTTATTCAACAAATATTTTCTAAGCACCTACCATGTACTACAAACTACAGCCTTGGTATTTGTGTCTCTTAGATAAATGTGGTATTATAAATATAAATGTTTAAGAACCATATGAAGTGAAAATGTGTTTTTTCCACACTCTTTAAATATATTTACACCAAGCCATTTTTATTAGTTTTACCTGCTTGTTTCTTTAATTGTACATTGAAAAATTAGACATTAAATTGTTTCTAGATGAATTTCAAGGTTTATAGCAAAATTATAGCTTTAACAGACATCAAAGCAATAGCTCAGAGCTATCATAAAATAGTAAGCAAATATAATAAACTAGGAAAAGAATGTGGCTATTTTTAATTGAGTGTTCTTGTTCATTATTAAACATCAGAAAAGGATAAGTAATATAAGTTCTCATATCAGTCATTTTTTTTTTTTGAGAGAAAGAGTGAAGAGGGGCAGAAGGAGAGGGAGAATCTTAAGCTTAAGCTCCATGCTTGGCACAATCTCAAGACCCTGAGATCATGACCTGAGCCTAAATCAAGAGTCAACTGCTTAACCAAGTCATCCAGGCACTCTCATATCTGTCATTTTTACTTATGAAAGTAATTATTGGGATAATCTTCAGTTCTGTCTATTGATATATTTGATATGTTGGTGTTTTATCATCTTATTACTTATACTTAGAATTTGTGGATCTGAATAGATTTTCCTCTGAAGAAGATCCACAAAGGTCAGCAGGTACATGAAAAGACGCTCAATATTGGGGCACTTGGGGGGCTCAATCTGTTAAGCATCTGACTCTTAATTTCAGCCCAGGTCGTGATCTCAGAATCATGAGATTGAGTCCTGTGTCAAGCTCCACACTCAGAGGGGAGTCTGCTTGCGATTCTCTCCCTTGGCCCCTCCTTCCACTCTCTCTCTCAAACAAACAAACAAAATCTTTTAAGAAAAGAAAAGGAAAGATGCTCAGTATCACTGATAGTCATTAGGGAAATACAAATAAAAACCACAGTAAGATCACTTCATACCCGTTAGAATGGCTATCATCAAAAAGACAAAAGATAACAAGTGTTGGCAAGGATGTGGAAAAAATCACTGTGCACTGTCAGTGGGATTATAAACTGGTACAGCCGCTATGAAAACAGTATAGAGGATCCTCAAAAAATTAAAAAGAAAATTGCCATATGATTTTATGCCAGCAATATCATTTCTGGGAAATATCCACAGAAATGAACACTAATTCAAAAAGACAAATGCACCTCCATATTCATAGCAGCATTATTTTTAAAAGCCAAGGCTTTGGATCTAAATGCCCATCGATAGATGAATGGATAAAGATACACACACACACACGCACACACACACACACACACACACACACAATGGAATATTATTCAGCCACAAAAAAGAAAAACAAGGAAATCCTACCATTTGTAACAAGGATGAAACTTGAGGGTATTGTGGTAAGTGCAATAAGTCAGAGAAAGACAAATACTGCATGATTTCACTTATATGCAGTCTCAAAACAAAGCAAAGCAAATTCATAGAAAAAGTGATCAGACTTGTGGTTACCAGAGGCAGAGGATGGGGAGGAAGAATGGCGGAAGATCATCAAAGGATACAAACTTCCAATTGTAAAACAAATAATTGCTGTGACTGTAACATACATGATGACTATGACTAACATTGCAGTAAAATGGTTGGAAAAGTTAGAAGAGTAAATTCTAAGAGTTCTCACCACAAGGAGAAATTTGTTTCTTTCTTCTTTTCTTCTTATTGTATCTATATAAGAAGATGGATGTTAACTCTACTTATTGTGGTAATCATTTCACAAGATACGTAGATCACGGCATCGTGCTGTATGCCTTAAACTTCTACTGTGATATAGGTCAGTTATTTTTCAATAAAACTGGGAAAAAAAGAATTTATTTACAAACACTGTAAGCTAATTTTCATATGCTATCTGATATTCTGATATATAGTTATAAATAGAAATCTGCTGCATTTTACTGTGCTTGGTAACCTTTCATAAATTGAATTTTTCATTTTCAAATCTAATCAATTTGAATTATTTATGGCTATAATTGCATTGAGTAAGAAAGTGGTTGAAGTTAAGATTTTGAAAAGCTGGCCATAAATTGAGCAACATTAGTTTTAAATGGAACTATTCCATCATGGATTCTATTATTCAGCCGTATGAATAGTACTGATAGAAATTATCCATGGTAAGCATAATCATTTTTATTTAATTGAATTTTACCTTTGTCAATACACACTCCTGTTTAAATATACCTATAAAAAATACTATTCTCTGAATGGCTGTGGTGCAGTCCTGCAATCTTCATGCAATGTCAAGCTAGGAAAAACAGCATAGAATGTGTAATGTATCGATTTTGGGTGGATACTTGCAACCTGAATAAAATTATGCTTACTGGGGTCTTGTTGGCAACCAACAAAGTTCACTGCTACACCTACATCTTTAAATATAGTTCTGGAACTATACCATTGGTGTTTGGGAATGCAATCTAGCAGGATTCCGAATACTAGGAGCAAGAGCCCCAACCTCAGTATCCTTGGAGAAGAGAAAATTGCAATCTGATGGAGGATTGGATTGTAGTTAGATTACTTAAGGATTCAGTTTTATCCTTATTTTGACATGTAATTAGTAAGTGAGGAAAAGAGATAAACATAGATCTGTCTAACGTTAAAGTTCTGTGAACTTTCCACCATATGCTGCCTTAGCTGTGTGTGACCAGGAATTTGGTCCAGGTCACAGGCAACATGGATTTGGGGTCCATTCATCCTACTTGCCCACTCCCAGTTTGGTTATGAGGATTTTCATCTTTCCCCTTTATTATATATCCCTCCTGCTCTCCATATCTTTCAAATCACCCTCTTCTGCCCCACTACTCCAATTATGTCCAATTCAGTTGGAAAACTAGCCTTTCTCATGTAACATTTCATAGGCATTGGGGTGTGGTAGAAAGAGTACGAACTGACTTTTTATCATCAGAGGCATCTGAATTGGGTCTTCAGTGCCCTTGATTTTGGGCATATCGATACCCAGTTGATTTTGGATACTGTAATTTCCTAATATAGTCACTGAAAAAATGGAGATGATGATGATGATGATGATAAGTGGGAAAATAATATCACCAACCTGTGGTATAAAGGAGACCCCATATCCCAGTAACACTGGCTCTTGCCCATACTCTCTGATACCATATTCCTGTATCACCAGATGAAACAGGGAGACTTCCCTGTTTATTGCTTGCCTCATAAGTTTGCATATGGTGATTTCTGATCCATAGTTTTTGGGTGGGTTTTTTAAAAAAGATTTATTTATTTATTTCAGAGAAAGAGCATGTATGTGCAGGGAGTGTGGGAGGGGCAGAGGCAGAAGGAGAAGAAAAGCCAAGAAAACTCCAGACTGAGTGTGGAGCCCTATGTGGGGCTCAATCTCACCACCAGGAGGAGATCACAGCCAGATCTGAAACCATGGTTCCAATGCCTAATTGCACCACCCAGGCACCAAAAAAACACAGGAAAAGAAATATTTAACAGATTTCAGAATTAGGAAGTTTTTTCTAAGCAGAAAAGCATTGGAAGAAACAAAAAGTAAATTGCTTTTATATAATCTTTGCCCTAGTAAAGCTAATATTCTAGCTATTCTCATTTCCATACTCTTCCAGGTAAACTCTAGAATAATTTTGTTGTCATCCCCCTGAATAATACCATCAATACTTTGCCTAGAATCATGTTAAACTTGCAGCACTGAGATCAAAGCTGAAGCCAAAACCTCTATCAGCAAAACAAAGGTTTTTCCAGGAAGCCCTAGCAAGTTTCTGCTCATACAGCAGAACCCAAAACTGTCACAAAAAATGACTACCTTTCTTAGCAAAGGAGGCTATAAAAAATGTTTAGCCTCCAGCTTCTAAAATGCAGGTGGGAGAAGGGAGATAAAAATGGATGTTGAGTGAGCTCTCCGGCAGGATCTGTGGCAAAGTCACATGAAAGAGGATTCAGGGGCAAGAACTGCAGAAACTGTCTCCCTGAGGACCTGGGCAGGACCAGACTGGGAGGGGCCAATAGGGATAGAACTGCCTTACAGATCAAGAAAAGTCTGGGGCAGCCAGCAGAACAGTGGTCTTGTGAGAGGCCTCTCTCAAATGCCTGTGGGTATTGCATCTTTGGGCAAATTCTGCTGTCTGCCTACCCAATAAGCCATGTCCCCTTCTCCATTGCTAACAGAACCACAGTTTTGTTCTGTCAGCCATGTTCCCAGCCACAGATGAATGAATCCATCCCATCCGTGGATGAATCTTGTTTGATCAAAACCCATCTTGTGGTTGCAGTCCCTCTTGCAGACAGTGATTAGTCTAGAGGTAGGCAATATGACCCAGCTTTGGACAATGAGAAGTAAGGGGAAGTAAGTTCTAGAAAAAGTGTGTCTTGCCAGAATGAAAAAAAAGAAAAAAGTACACCATCCTTTTCATCCCTCTTCCTTCCTCCTGCCTTGAACATGATTATATGTGGACATTATGCTTGAAGCTATGGTTCTTCTGACTTGCATCCACAAGGCAACAGTCTAAGAAGAAAAACTTTCCCAGGCTGCAAAAGCCTAGGTCCTTGATGATTTTGAGAAAGCCAGTGTGTATCACTCCCGGAACTGCCTACCACTAGAATGACAATGGGATACAATTAAGTGTCTTTATTATCTAAATCACTGTGGGTGGAGTTGCTGTATTACTTGAAACTGACAGGATTTCTGTTACAACCCTAAAAAAGGAAAATAGAGCAGAGCATTGTAGTTGGCTTGTTCTTGAGTAAAGATCTGAGGGGTACAAGATGTCAAGAGAAGCAAATGAGCTAGCAAAATCTGTGTATTAATATGAATGTGACCTCTTGCGGACACCCACAGGCAGTGAGTCAAGTTATACCTAAAAAGTAATTTGAGAAGAAATGACATTTTTATACAATACCGTCTTCCATTTTAAAAAGATAATGTATTTCTCAATTATTTAAATCTCTTCTATCTCTAGGTTTTGCATTTTTGTCATATGTGCCCCATCTATGTCTTGTTAGGTTTATTCCTAGATATTTTGTGTTTGAGGATTCTCTCTCTCTCTCTCTCTCTCTCTCTCTCTCTCTCTCTCTCGATGCTGGGATTCCCTAGGGCTCTGTCTTCTGCCCTCTTTGCACCCCACAATTGTCCTGCATGATAACTCCTCTCCTGGCCCTTCCCCAACTACTGCTTCAACCTGCTCCTTCTCCATTGTGGGAAAATACCCTCAAGCTCCTGGGTACATAGACTTTTTCCTGGACTGTTTTTTGGAGGTCATCCAACCCTGATCGACAGGAAAAGACAAAATTTGGAATCCAGTGAGCTTGAGGTTAAAACGTGTCATGTCAGCAATTGCTAAACAACAGTGCATCAGATTAGGTCAAGAATTCGTGAAATGTTTGTGCCAAGTGAAATGTCAAAGCACAAAGTGTGTGAAAGAAAAAAAATCTCTGTGCCAGTCAAAATGTCATTCTGCCTTGCAACAAGCAATTTATTCCTTTCTGTCTATTGCCATTCTTATTTCACATGTATTAATGTTGCCTCTAAATAATTGAAATTAATAGTGGCATTATCAGTGATTAAGGGCAAACCTAAAGAGCTAATTTAGAATCACTCAGTCAATTTGAGCTCTTTTTTTAAAAATGGAATTTGTTAACCCAACCTTAAAAATAAGCCCTTACTTGATTGTCCAAAGCATTCACACTGCAGCCGTTATATGTTCTGTTAATTTTTGTCATATGTAAAAGCAAGGCACAGAAGATAGAAAAGAATAAATGTTTTTAAAAAGCTGTATCTGAGGAATTGCAAACATGATAGAAATGCTATAGATATGATCACCAGATCAGGTAGTCCTCAACAAACAGAATGCCAGTAGCTTGTTGAGTTGATTATGAAACAGACCTCCATAATGTTTGTCACCATTTTCCTACTGGTTTTAATTTCTAAGTTGGCAGAGCTTCCCAGAGAACAGGGCTTCTCTCCATGCCATTTGCCTTCTCAGAGAGCAGCTTTCTATTGCACAGTTATGGCCAAACAGTGAGGAACAGGTCCTGCTCTTGATGTTACAGCTGCCTGGTTAATAAACCAAAATGTTTCTCTGTAGACATCAGGGCGGGGACGAGGGGAAAGCAATGTAATAGCCCAGAACACTGGCCTTCAGGAGGCCCCCATTCTCAGGTGCCACCCTGCACTTATATGGCAGGTGATGTGAATGCTTCCTTAAATATTGTACCCCAGGCACCACACTTGCCTCACCCCTGTCCTGGTCCTGGTAGGGCATTATTGTTGCCCTTGGAATTGAAGAAAAGGACCTGGGAGTAAAGAATAACTCTGTAAGTCTTCCAACAATGGTAACGGAGTTCCTGCTGAATTATATTAATTCCACATATTAGAAATGGAACGATATGAATTTGAATAGTAGTAGGAAGCCTGTAATTGCTAAGATAAGAAAAACTTCTCAAAAAGAGAGTCCAATTAATGACAGAACAGGCCCAACAGAGTGTGAGGACCATTAGAACCACCATATTCCAGAGTTTGGGCCTCACATTTTCAGATTTGGAGCCCAGCTTTATCAGCACAAAGAGAGATGGTCAGGTTGAGGAAAACTGACAAGAGAACCATGAATAATCCAGAACTCCAATTCACCAACTTAGAGTTGTAGATATTTTCCAGTGACCCTAGTGCTTAATGTTCAGAACAACCTTCCCTAGATTCAGGGGATGTAGAACAAAGTGTTAATCATCAGATAGCTGAAAATAAGCATGGAAAGAGAACCAAGCAGGGTGGTGGGCAGTGAATGACGGAATATTTCATCCATGCCAGGGAAAAGTCGTGCCTCAAGTCAGAATACTCTGTGTATCCCTTCACTGAACAAATATAAATTGTGCATCTACCATGTTCCCAGAGAACCCTGTCATCTCTACTTTCAAAATGAATCCTAAATCCAGTACTTCCTGCCATGTCCACAGTAATGATCTAAGTCAAGCTCCATCTTCCTGCATCTGGGTTAATGGAGCAAGTTCCCCAACTAGTCTCCTGGCACCCACCCTCTCCCTGATACAGTCCATTCTTTACCCACCTGTCAGACAGCTCCTTTTAAAATGTGAGTCAGATCATGATGTACCTTAGCTCAAAATCCTCCACTGACCACCTACCTGTTGAAATAAAAACCCCAACTCCCTTTCTTAGGTTGCAAGGACTATGTGATCTCATCCCAGCTCTCTGATCTTATTTCCCATCACTGCCCACCTCACTCACTCCACTCTAACTACAGATACTTCTCTCCAATTCCTGGGATACCTTTGCTTCAGGATCTCTGTACATAACTCTCCTACCTGAATAATTTATCCCCACATATCAGCATGGCTCACTGTGCTTCATGCTTAAATGTCTATGCTTATCTGTCCCCTTACTGCAGAAGTTTCCATGACCACCCTATCTAAAACAGCATCCTTCCATCACTTTTTGGCCCCTTTCCCTGAATAATTTTTCCCTTAACCACGTGACAAGTTTTCTGTCTTTCCCCAGTAAAAGAAAAACTCCATGAATTTTACGTTTTTGTGTATTGCTATATCCCTAGTTCCCAGAACATTGTCTGGAACATGATAAATTCTCCAGATATATTTGCTGAATTAAGGGTGAATACATGTAAGTTATATAATTCTGGTCACTAGAGAGGAGTATTGGCTGGTGGCGTGGGACTTTTCTCTGGCCTCAATGAAATAGCTTTTTGAGACTCTTGATCTCCCTTTGCTTTTCTTTACTCACTTTTTTTTAATGAATCAGAATGTGTAATAGGTCACTAGCATATTTATGATTATTATGATTATCTTAATTTTTTTTAATTGTGCACTTCTACATCAGTGGAGTTGTGATAGATGAATGAAGGGCAGTTATTCAGCAGTCATATGTCCATAGGCATATCAGAAAACATAGGTGATGTGTCTAGCATATGCATAACTCATTAATCTTATACCTAAGTTTACACAACTGGGATATTGCTTTAGAATATTATCCATCTTCTTCAATGTGGCCTCTTCTGTACCTTTAGTTGTGGAATTTGTTCCGCCAGTCCTTGGGGTGTTTGTTTGTTTAATTTTTGGAATATTTAGAATTATTTGATAGTTATCTAGTTGCATTTGTGGGAGGAGGAAAGTCTAGGGTCCTCCTACTCTGCTGCCACCTTCCCCTCCTCTAATCTCCCTTTGCTTGCTCCATGCCCAGCATGGAGCCCAATGCAGGGCTTGAACTCATGACCCTGAAATCAAGACCTGAGCTGAGATCAAGTGTCAGACACCTAACTGACTGAGCCACTCAAGTGCCTCTCCCTTTGCTTTTTGATGGACTAGGTAAGGTGCGTGATAGGAAAAGAAGGATCAGGGTAGAACCAAGATTTTTAGCAAAAGCAAATGGAAAAATGGAATTTCATTTCTGAGGCAGGGAGGAGCAGATTTGGAAGCTGGGAGCTGAAAATCAACAGTTCATTTTTGAACATAAGAAGTTTAAGATGCTTATTGGATATTCCGTAGAGATGTTCACTAGGCAGTGAGATATAAGAGTCTGTAGTTTATGGGGAGAGATCCAGGCAGTGCATAGACATTTGCAGCATATGGAAGGTATTTAAAGTCATGGAAGTCTGTTGATATTCTTGGGGGTAAGCATAGACAGATAAGAGAGGGGTTCTCAGGACTAGACCCTGAGATACTCCAGGATTAGAATTCAGGGAGATGAGAAAATAGCAGTGGAAGACACTATATAGGGGGGCAGAGGAAAAAAGTTACCAGTTGAAGAAGGACAGGGGTCTAGGAAGGATTTTTTATGTATGAGAAATATTAGAGTATTTCTGATGCAGTGGAAATGATCTAGTGAACAGGGAAAACATAATGGTGCAGGAGAGAGGAACAGTTGCAGGAATAAAGTTCTAGAGTACAGAAGAGGGGCTGGATCCAGTGAAAAGGTGGTGAGACTGACTTACAGAGAAGCACAAATAATTCACCTGTAAGCAGGAAGTAAAGAGAAGTCTATGCCAGAAGGTATGTAGGTATGGTGATAGAGCTTGTGGAAGTTCTTTTCTGGTTGCTTCTATCTTAATGAAATAATGGATTGGAGCTACTGGTGACTTGCAAGAATCAAAGGGTATCTGATGTTCAAAAGAATATATTGGGTAGAGGTGAGGGAGTGGGACATACGAATTTTTTGTGGGGGGGGGAGTGCAAATGTTGAAATGACTGGGTCGAGGGTACGGTGCTAGGAACGCTGATTGAGGTGAGAATGACGACAAGACCACACATGTGTCTGGTCTTTCCCAATATAACCTGGGGCTGAAAGAGACAACATAAGATACTGTTCCCTGAGCAACTAGAGTGTGCCAAACAATCTACACATCTCTCTCCTTTAATCCATAGGACAACCATGCAACAATGCAAAGAATCAGAGGTGGGCATCCTCTAATTGTTTTCACAAATGAAAAAAGTTAAGGCTCATAAAGTTTCATTAACTACTCAGGGAAAAATAACAATATTGAGGCAGGATTCAGACTTCACTCTTCTAGCGCTAAACCCTGTCCTGTGTCTGTGCCATACCGCTACAACTTCTTCACCTGCAAGCTTTAGTCCACAGCAAGTTACAAGAGAGTTGGACGAGGAAGTCTTATGGCTCAACTTTTTTTTTAATAATTCATTTTCTCTTGGGGGAGGGGCAAGATGGTAGAGGAGTAGGAGACCTAAATTTCATCAGGTCCCAGGAATTCAGCTGGATAATTATCAAACCATTCTGAATACCTATGAACTCAACAGGAGATCAAAGAGAAGAATCACAGCAATTCTAGGAATGGAAAAGAAACAACTGTCTGGAAGATAGGATGTGCAGAGAAGTGAATCAGGGACGATATTTGGGAAGACAGACCGCAAGGGGAGGGGCTGGCTCCCATCCAGCAGTAGAGCAACAGAGCACAAAATTGGGACTTTTAGAAGTCTGCTCCACTGAGGCATGTTGCCCCAGAGTCTAAGCAGGATGTGGAACCCTCGCTGGGACAGTGTGGTCTCAGGACCCATGGGATGGCAGAAGGACCCGGGGTACCTGAGCATGGCAGAGCTGCCAGGTATCGGAGCTGGGAAGCCAGCTGCAGAGACAGAGCTGAGGAATGGGCTCTCAGCTCAGGCTTACCTTAAACCATGATCTGAGGCTCAGTTGGCCACTGAACTTTGAGCAGAGACCCCACAAGTGGCAGATCCGGAGAGACCCCCTCCTGCCTCTACTGGGAGGGACAGCACTGGAGCACTCTGTAGGAATCTGCTGGGTTTGGAGACTCCAAACCGGCCGGGCGCTAGAGATAGAAACACTCGTTCAAAGGCCAGGTGAGCACGGAGTGTGGCTGAAGACCAGGGGGACGGGAGTGATTGACTGCTTTTCTCTGAGGGTGCACTGAGGAGTAGGGCCCCAAGCTCTCAGCTCCTCTGGACCGGAGACTGGGAGGCCACCATCTTTATTCCCATCCTCCAAAGCTGTACAGAAAGCGTTCAGGGAACAAAAGTTCCTGAGAGCAAACCTGAGCAGATTGATTAGCCTGGCCCCTGACAAGGGCAGGGCAGTTCCGCCTCCGGCAAAGACATTTGAGACTCAATACAAGAGGGCCCTCCCCCAGAAGATCAGGAAGAACAACCACCCAAGACCAAGTTAACTGATCAATGAGAAATGCGGGACTCCAGAGTTAGGGGAATGTACATGTAGAATTCATGGCTTTTTCCCCATGAATCTTTAGTCTTTCAAAGTTAATTTTTTTAATTTAATTTTTTCTTACTATATTTTTCTCTTTTCTATTTTAATGTTTTCTCAACTATTTTATATTATCAAAATCTTTTTAAAAAATCTTTTTAAATTTTCATTGTTTTAGTCATATTCTATTATTTCATTGTTAATGAAATAAGCTTAAATAAGCTTATTTTTTGTATACATATAGGCTTCTCTTTCTTTAAAACTTTGGGATACAGTTTCTTCTAATAGATAAAAAGATACTCTAAATCTACCACATGGCTTTGTTCTAGTCTCCAGCCTCATCAAATTCTTTCCTCTTTTTTCTTTCTTTTTCCCTTTTTCAAACAACTTCTTATCTTATCAATACTTTTTTAAAGAATCTTCTTTAATTTTCATCTTACACATTACATTCTTTCATTGTGTATACCCTTATTTTGGTACATATGTAAATTTCTTTCTTTAAAATATTGGGAGGCAGTTCCTTCTAACAGACCAAAATACACCCAAAATCAAGTGTGTGACTCTGTTATATTCACCAATCTAATTATATATATATATATATATATATATATATATATATATATATATATAGAGAGAGAGAGAGAGAGAGAGACCAATATATATATAAACATAGATTTTCCCCCTTTCTTCTCTCCCCCAGTTTTGGGTCTCTTCTGATTTCATTTGTGTATATTTTTCTGAGGTCATCACTAACCTTTTAGTATTTTGTTCTCTCATTCATCCATTCTTATCTGGATAAAATGACAAGGCAGAAAAACTCACCTCAAAAAGAAAAGAACAAGAGGCAGTACTGATGACTAGGGACCTAATCAATAGGGTCATTTAGTAATATGTCAGATGAGAATTGAGAATGATGATTATCAACGTGCTAGCTGGGCTTGAAAAAAGCATGGAAGATATTAGATAATCCATTTCTGGGGAAATAAAATCCCTTTCTGGACAAATAAAAGAACTAAAATCATATCAAGCTGAAATCAAAAAAGCTATTCATGAGGTGCAATCAAAAATAGAGGCTCTTACTGCTAGGATAAATGAGGCAGAAGAGAGAATTAGTGACTTAGAAGACCAAATGATATAAAATAAAGAAGCTAAGAAAAAGAGAAACAAACAACTACTGGACCACAAGGGGAGAATTCAAGAGATAAATGATACCAGAAGACAAAACAATGTTGGAATAATTGGGATCCCAGGAGAAAAAAAGAGAGGGGGGCATAAGATATATTGGAGCAAATTATAGCAGAGAATTTCCCTAACTTGGTGACAGAAACAAGCATCAGAATCCAGAAGGCATAGTGAACCCCCCTCAAAATCAGTAAAAATAAGTTCACACCCGGTCATCTAATAGTAAAGGTTACAAGTCTCAGTGGCAAAGAGAAAATCCTGAAAGCAGCTTGGGAGAAGAGGTCTATAACATACAATGACAGAAATATTAGATTGGCAATAGACCTATCCATAGAGACCTGGCAGAACTGGCATGATATATTCAGAGCAATAAGTGAGAAAAATATTCAGCCAGGAATACTATAGCCAGCTAAGCTGTCACTAAAAATAGAAGGAGAGATAAGAAGCTTCCAGGACAAACAAAAAATAAGAGAATTTGCAAACACGAAACCAGCCCTACAGGAAATATTGAAAGGGGTCCTTTAGGCAAAGAGAGAGCCAAAAAGTAACAGACCAGAAAGGAGCAGAGACAACATACATTACCAGTCACCTTACAGGCAATACAATGGCACTAAATTCATATCTTTCAATAATTACCCTGAATATAAATGGGCTAAATGCCCCAATCAAAAAACACAGGGTATCAGAATGGATAAAAGAAAAATAAGACCCATGCATATGCTGTCTCCAAGAAACTCATTTTAGACCAAAAGTCACCCCCATATTTAAAGTGAGGGGTTGGAAAAAAAATTTACCATGCTAATGTACATCAAAAGAAAGCTGGGGTGGCAATCCTTATATCAGATAAATTAGATTTTAAGCCAAAGACTATAATAAGAGATGACAAAGGACACTATATCATACTTAAAGGACACTATATCATATTATCCAACAAGAAGAGCTAACAATTTTAAATATCTATGCCCCTAACATGAGAGCAGCTAGTTATATAAACTAATTAATAACTAAATCAAAGAAACATATTGACAACAATACAATAATAGTAGAGAAATTTAACACCCTGCTCACTGAAAAAGACAGATCATATAAGTAAAAATACAATAAGGAAAAAAAGGCTTTAAATGACACAATGGACCAGAAGGACATCATAGATATATTCAGAACAGTCTACCCCAAAGCAACAAAATACATGTTCATCTCTAGTGCACATGCAACATTTTCCAGAATAGATTACATCCTGGGTCACAAATCAGGTCTCAATCAGTATCAAAAGACTGGGATCATTCCCTTCATATTTTCAGACCACAATGCTTTGAAACTAGAACTTAACTACAAGAGCAAAGTTGAAAAGAACTCAAATACATGGAGGCTAAAAAGTATCCTACTAAAGAATGAATGGGTAAACCAGGAAATTAAAGAAGAATTGAAAAAAATTTGTGCGGGCGCCTGGGTGGCTCAGTTGGTTGAGGCCATGATCCCGGAGACCCAGGATCGAGCCCCACATTGGGCTCCCTGCTCAGCGGGAGGCCTGCTTCTCCCTCTTTCACTCCCACTGCTTGTGTTCCCTCTCTCGCTGTGTTTCTCTCTGTCAAATAAATGAATAAAATCTTTAAAAAAAAATTTGTGGAAACAAATGAAAATGAAAACACAACTGTTCAAAATCTTTAGGACACAGCCAAGGTGGTCCTGAGAGGAAAGTATATAACAATACAAGCCTTTCACAAGAAACAAGAAAGGTCTCACATACACAACCTAACCCTACACCTAAAGGAGGTGGAGAAAGAACAGCAAAGAAAGCCTAAACCCAGTAGGAGAAGAGAAATAATGAAGGTCAGAGCAGAAATCAATGAAATAGAAACAAAGAAAGAACAGTAGAACAAATCAATGAAACTTAGAGCTGGTTCTTTGAATGAATTAACAAGATTGATAAAACCCTGGCCAGACTTATCAAAAACAAAAGAGAAAGGACTCAAATTAATAAAATCATGAATGAAAGAGGAGAGATCACAACTAACACCAAAGAAATACAAACAATGATAAGAACATATAATGAGCAACTATATACCAGCAAATTTGACAATCTGGAAGAAATTGATACATTCCTAGAGACATAGAAACTACCAAAATTGAACCAGGAAGAAATAGAAAACCTCAGGGCGCCTGGGTGGCTCAGTTCGTTAAGCGACTGCCTTCGGCTCAGGTCATGATCCTGGAGACCCGGGATCGAGCCCCACATCGGGCTTCCTGCTCTGCAGGAAACCTGCTTCTCCCTCTCTCAGTCCCTCTGCTTGTGTTCCCTCTCTGGCTGTGTTTCTCTCTGTCAAATAAATAAATAAAATCTTTAAAAAAAAAA